>JAEAOA010000217.1:1007500-1240000 GCA_016746295.1 Potamilus streckersoni
CAATGAGTGTCCCCTGTTTATGTACTCAGAGACGTGATGCCACAGCCTGTCGTATGTATGTATGTATGTATGTATGTATGTATGTATGTATGTATGTATGTATGTATGTATGTATGTATGTATGTATGTATGTATGTATGTATGTATGTATGTATGTATGTATGTATGTATGTATGTATGTATGTATGTATGTATGTATGTATGTATGTTTGTACCACATACATTAGAAATAACATGGCTTTGAAAGTGTTGGTATGAAGCAAATTGATATACAAATAATACTGGTATATGAAAGTGTGAACCGTCCATGGTGCAATAATTCGAATTTCTAAACATTCTTTCAACTGCAGGCATATAGATCAATTATGAATTATGAATTTCTACTCATTAATCATAATGAAATATGAAAATAATGATTGCATGTATTAATAAACCCCGTTTTCTAAATGAAATTAATATGGTACACAATTTCATTGAAATCCATTCTTTTTCCGTTACCTTCAAGTGTGTAAGGGAAATAATATGCACAAATCTGGAGTGAGAGAAACACGAATTGCACTGGACGAAAACATTAAAACTGAACTTGTACTAAGTAACCTACAAGAATAGGGTATGTTGGGTAGGTAACTTGAGATCTATTTACATTGTTCATAATATCAATGATACATAGTTCCAATAGCCTGTCGATACTGTTAAGTTAAATTTGTCAGTACACATACTGTAACGTATTTAATGCCCTGATATTGTTGTTCTTATCCCCCTCCCCCTCTCTCTGTCTCTTTCTGAAAGAGAGAGTGTGTGTTTGTGTGTGTGTGTGTGTGTGTGTGTGTGTGTGTGTGTGTATGTTAGTTTCTATTACACCCTAATTTCCATGCTCCGGTAGATAAATGGCTGAGAGTTCAGTGTTCAAAAGCTAACCTTCTGTTTTGTAGTGTTCTATTTTCTTCATTAAAACCAACATTTATGTTTAAATCATAAATGTGTATTATATTGAATTAATAAATGTTACTAAAAAATAAAACTCAAAAATAGAAACTAATCATTTTATCAAATTTGCAGGGGTGATTGTCCTAAGCCACAAAGGCAGAGAACTACATTTTGTAGCGGACACACACTCGGCAGCCATGTGAGTTCATTCTCCCAATCAATACACATTTACACATTTGATACAGCGTACACCCATATATATATATATATATATATATATATATATATATATATATATATATATATATATATATATATATATATATATATATATATATATAGTTAGTCTTTTTAATAACGAACTTACTGAACTAGTTTAGAGTACACACTACTTATGTGGTACGGTTAGATCACTCCCATATGTATATACCTAACGCTTGGAAGGAAATGTAGTAAGTTGTCCAAGTGGTCTATAAAATCTCATCTCTGCAAACAGGATATGTGGGAACTAAACCGTATCGAAAAGTTATTTCTAGCAATAATATGTGGACTATTACTATAATAACTATCACTACTAATACTACAACTAGTGCTTCTACAGCTGTTGATTCTAGTTCTACTACGGCTATTACCATCATTACTGTTTAGAAACGGAAGAAAACGAAAGAGTTTGCTCGATATTATACGAATTTGTAATATTCTTAATAAACATTCTAATATTGGTAGCTTTTGTACCATATTGGTCAAAATGTTAGAACCAAATACCACTTCTAGGGGACTTTTGTCGTTTCGTTTATTAATTAACGCTCATATTTTCAGTGGGATTTTTTTTTAATTTAGAAGAAGAAAAAAAATAGGAAGAAAAGGAAACAAAGGTCGAGTGTGTGTGTATATGTGTGTGTGTGTGTGTGTGTGTGTGTGTGTGTGTGTGTGTGTGTGTGTGTGTGTGTGTGCTTCAGGGAACATAAATCTAGATGACTAGTTATTAACAGAGAGATTTACTTCCCATAGATTACATCGTCGGCGAGCGGCAAAATTGTTGTGTGGTTGAAGATTGTTGTTTATTTCATCCCGTATTAAGGAGAGTACAATCCTTAAGTAAAAGAATGCGTCAAAACTGGAAGTAACATTAATTAAAGGCGAGAAACATAAAACACTGAGGAACGATCACAAGTACGTAAATGCATATAAGGTGCACATTCAACACGAGAACCAAGGAAAATTCGTCATGTTATAGTTCGTTTTCAATATGTTTTCTAAGCATTATAATAGGGATTACAATTTAAGTGAATACAATTGGAACGGTTGCAAAGAATGTTTGAAAATTACCGTTACAGCGAAATGTTATAAACAACTGCAGAAGTTTGCTTAAATGATTATTTTTAAGTTTTCAAGGGTTAGCTAAACTCTTGTAAGTAATAGCAAATCTAGCTGGCATTAGTGGCCGACACAATACAATTTTTACAAATTCTTATGTTTGTGACACTGCAATACCCATTATGAGTATATACAATACATCATAAAGAAAAGAGATACTAAAGCTATTTAAAACCGAAAAACGATAATCGGGTTTTTCCAACAAATAATTCCCCAGATTAAATTAAAGATACTTCCATCTCACCATGGTAAATCCACATACTTTTTAATTGCATGTTCCCTCTACTCCTCTTCTCCCTCCTATTTTAACACAGTACCGAGGGTTGCATACTTAAGGCGTGATGATAAATCAATATCAGACGTCACTGTAGCGGTAACGTTTTACATTCGGGAGTATGGGTGGGTGTGCTCGCCTTTACGGATCCATGTCATCCCACCTTTGACCACGTTGGTTCGATTCTCGGGAAAGGCTAATGTGAGTATGTGAAAAAGCTTGCCATTAACTTCCCGTGGGTCGGTGGTTCTTACCGGGATTTTCCTTGGTTCTTTCTCCGCCAGTTATTCAGGTCGCAATGCATAGTCTATCAAGCGCTGAAAAATAGCATTAAACCTCCAAACAACAACAATATTCTACTGGATCTTTCAGCTCCTTCCATGGGTTCCTAGAAAGAGGCTCAATAATCATACCCCTCTTGCTGACTTCCAGTGGTTTTTGGAGTAGTGAGAACAGTGGGCACAAGTGGGATTTCTTAGCCAAAACCCTAGTTTGTATTAGGACGACTGCATAATTCTTACCCCGCCGCCCCCACCCCATGTTAGTCTAAACAAAATACGAAAACAACTTTTTTGAGGTAACAGCGTCGATTTCATTATCGATTTACCACGTGAGGACCTGTCATTGAATCATCATCGTCCTCAAACAGAATATATTTTGACTTTGACACTCCTAAGTTATGCTCACTATTGTTTTTTTTAAATATTTTGTCACACAAATTTGTATAATTCCTAACATTCACATGAAAGTTTACAATACCTGACATTCACACAAAATTTACTGCAATAACCAATCTAAAAAAAATCCACTTCACTTAAGTCAATACTATTAGACATTTTATATCCTAACGCAAATGTATTGATCCCAACAGAGAAGTATCTTTCATAATCAAACCAGATTTTATAACAACATCAATCTCAGTTTTATGACAATTTGATCTTATTGCCATCATCTCTACATAACTAGAAAACCTGTCTAGCGCAGCTTTATAATTATCAAATCCTATCACGTTACCTATCACATTTCTTTTCTCGTAGCTGCTCTCTTAACGTTATTTTCAGCTAATTTTGGACAGTACATTTTACTATCCAATGAATTCAACGACAGGATCAAAATTTGTCTCATCCTTAAATTTTACAATAGCATTTGTATTATTGTCGTGGTGAAATCCGATGTTTTTTTTTCGGATAATCTGAAAGATCAAACTGGTTTCTGTTATCATGACATGCATAATAAATATCAACATAAGCGAGTAAGTATCCGCAAATAACAACTCTGCATCAGGCCAATTAACCTTAACCAAGTCCTAATGAAACTGGTATATTTACCACTTAGATGATGTCAAGTACTGCCATACCGACATAAGATGGCTTATTCAACTTTAGATTTTACTTTGTTCGTTGAATGGCTACTAAATTTTCATTAAATATTTTCATAATGACAATATCTTCAGATGCCACATGTTTGTTTTTTACCACGCTCCACGTTATTGACGCTCTCAATATTGACTCGCTTTCCAATGTCTTCCATGATCTTGCCAAAAACCGTGTTGTTGATAAGCTTAAAAATGTTGTTTTTTAAATTCAGTTTTAGCAGCTGATCTTCGTGCTGTGTTTGAGTGTATATAAACCTTCATCCACGGTGAGTGATTAAATTTTAGCACTCGAGGACCTTTTTTATATAACTAGGCCGCGATCAACTTCTTGTTTCAGATTTTTTTGTGCAAAACAAATTTTACAAAAATTGCTAGTGCAAGATCCCAGAAATCCTCCACTCATATCTTTAATTTGAGACATTACAGTACCTTGCGCTGCTGATAAACTTAATACAAGTAACTTTTGCAGTTGTATTTTATTGATTGTCACTATGGTATCCTCAGTTGTGCTGACAAAACTCCAGCACTGAGGATTTCAAAATCCATCTTCAGCGAAGCAGACATTCGTTTAGCTTGTGTTAATTTCTTTTATCTTGTCCCGACGATAAATTCACTTTGTGTATAAAATATTTCAATTGTATTTTATTTTTTGGAAACGTTTCTATCAGCTCCAACTGTGAAATTGCATTCAATTGCTCATTTTGGATACTGCTTGTAATTTATACTCAAAAATATTAGCCTCACATCAGCGCTGTCGAAAACTGAATTGTTTTAAAGTTGATCTCCAGGTATATTCCGTCGTTGAAACACAATAAATGCGTGCCTTGGCAACTGTTCGCCTAGCACTGTTGTTATCCGTTATGTATTATCTCTTGTGTTTAGTACTGCAATTTGATAAATCTTGCCGTGTTCCAAGTATGTTTGCTGTTAAAAGCGGTCAGCATTGTCTTAAGCTCTATCAAGTTTTCTATCGGCGGAACTACTCGTGGCATCCACAGCGCCAGTATTGAAATTACAAACGCACCTTTAGCAGCATCATAAGAGTTCAATAGACAGTCTTTCTGATCAGCTCGGTCAAGTGTAAGTTTTATATCATTAAATACCTTATTATAGCCTTTACAAAATCCTAATATTGTGTCATGCTTCATTGAAATCTGGTTTGAACTATCTCTCTTTATATAACTGCCATTGTAGCTGAATCTAGAATTAATTAAAACAGCAATGTACTAAGCTTTTGCTAGCATTGTAGCTGTGTTAGCAGCATTACCTGGTGGGTTAGTTTTAATAGCATTACAACAATTTTTTAGTGTAGTTCTAACATTTGCTACTGCATTATCAGCTGCTGAAGTTGTTCCATATATTTCATAGAGAGACCTTAAAAACTCATTAATATTAGTGTGAGTTCCATCGTCGTTAGCACCAGCAACAGATGCAGTAACTTTCAAGTCTGTTATATTAGGATCTCCAGTTCCAATGTCTTTATATAAGAACATATTTATTGCTACTGACCGTGAGTAGCCGTCGTTAAACGACACTACCTCAAGTATTGTACTTGGAACTGGCAAGTGCTAAACGAGCACCATCCGTTATTAATAAGTGTAATTTTAGAATTTGCACTTGCTTGAATTACGTCTCTAACATCGAGTACAGCCATATCAGGAAGCAAAAACACATATTCGTCTCTTGTTTTAAAGTTCGAATATACATTTTGTTACGTATTTGTTATTTCATTGAGATATTATCATACTGAAACTCTGTTGCCGAGTCGTATATCGTTACTTCCACGGTTAGATCAAGGTAATTTTTAATTGACATCTTTTTGTTCTCGATTATATGAAATCATAAAAGGTTAGGGAGTTGATTTTAGGTTTAGCTCGTGTCATTAGTTTCTTAGGAATCTCTTCACCGGCCGGGGAAAGCAGATTTTGTTGTTGTTTTCTAAAAAGGCTGCAGTGGTATCTGACGTTGGTGGTATTTCAGAAATAACTTATTTTATAACCCTATCGCTAGCGATGATCTGAGCAGATTGTCCTTTAATTTTATCAACAATCTTCTATCCAGCAGCTGTACCGGATGCAGACTAGGCTTCCATGGCAAAAGCTTTTGATGCACCTAACGCGATAGGTACTGCTTTATTTGCAATTTCAGGTACATTTTCAATTATTTTAGAAAATATATTTCCATAAAAACATCCTACGATATTTCTGTTTTAAATGTTTTGTTGTTTCATTTTGTTATACAAAACTGCTTAATAAAATCTATTCTGGTCAGCTAGCTCTAGTCAGTTAATTGACTGACCTCAAGTGCAGATAATGTGCTACAATTTCGTTATTTAGATTTAGCTGCCTGCCGGATTAATCAGTCAGTGTAATTGTGTTTGAAGATATTTGAGTTTCAATACTATCAGGATAGAAAATTATCTATCTTGGATTTACAGGTAACAGCTAACAACAACCGCTCCGGTGACCCAATGCTTAGAGCATCCGCCTAGGATGCGGGAGATCGTGGGTTCGATCCTCTGTCGAGTCATACCAAAGACTTACAAAAATGGTACTGACAGCTGCCTCGCTTGACGCTCAGCATTAAGTTAGTGTTAGGACTGGACGGCCTGGTGTCAGGATAATGTGACTGGGTGGGACATCATGCTACATGTCTGCGGCATGATGCCCCAGTACTAGACATCAATATAAACTGCCACACTGCAGACATCATAGCGATATGACTAAAAATTGTTAAAGCTACGTTAAAAATCATAATTACATTACACATCACATCACGTATCATCGAACATGGTGGTAGGTCTGGAGGAAAAGAATAAATCGTTTGTCTTTGACTGCCATGTAATGTATATTTTCCACTGGCAATCGAGCAGTTCACTAAAATTGTATTTACTTCTGTTATTTTCACTGTTGATTCGCCCTCGTATGAAATTGAAGCACTTTGCTATTTAGAACCGTACTGTTTTCGAGCAAAACCTAATAACAATCCGTTGGTATTGGCGGTACTAAAAACAACAGGAAAATAGATTTTCAAAATATTCTGGTACGCAGTTGATTATAGATTAGGATGAGTTCAAAATTGGCTGATGCAGATTCAACTTTAGTTGTAATCAATAACTTTATTGCTTTATTTATACTATTAACATTATAAGCGCATTGTGCTATCTTGACATATATCCAAGTCCAGTCTGGTTGAATCAATTGAAATGTAAAATCATCATTTGTGTTAGTTTTCACATTTGCCATTGAGTGCCAAGTAGTAGCTGATGCTAGTCATATTTCGTATTATTTATTGTTGTCAAGTTGGATTGGTGGATTGTAAAATACAGACGCGTGTGCACTTACCTCCTTAGTCTGTGATGAATCAAGCAGCAATGTTATTGATAACATTCCTAAATTATCGGATAGATAAAAGGGAACTGCTTGCAGTTTGTGCTTTGCTGTTAAAGAATTTATTCGCCGAAATTCAAATCAATCATTTCTTTCTTGTTTTCAGCTTGTTTATCTATTTGCACAATAACTTATTCTTCAACTTTCTTCTGTCTTTCTTATATGATACAAAATAATCCTTTTCCTTCCGCCTTTTAACATCTTCAGGTGATATCGCAGAGATGTCAGCGTGGTTGTCATGTACAGCTTCACTCACTGGTCTAAAAAGTCGATCATCTCCTTCTGC
The DNA here is from genome assembly GCA_016746295.1 of Potamilus streckersoni. Taxonomy (NCBI): domain Eukaryota; kingdom Metazoa; phylum Mollusca; class Bivalvia; order Unionida; family Unionidae; genus Potamilus; species Potamilus streckersoni. Next base: position 1,015,129 of record JAEAOA010000217.1, read on the forward strand.
CGTTTATGTAGTTCTCTTCGTTTCTGTTAGATTTTTTCTTGAATGCGGCTGTTGTTGCAACAAACTTCCTTAAAACTTCTATTCGTTTCGCATCCATTTTTTGTTTTATTTATTTTGAGACTAATTTCAGATTGTGACCGTAAAACTAATTTTCAGATGTTTACGGTAAGATTAATTTTCACAGTCCATAAACTTCACCGCTCCACATCTGAAATACGATTTCGATCTCTTGTTATTTTATCACAGAAGAAAAAAAGCTGTGTCTACCATTCTCAATAGCGTTATGCTAAAGCTCAGCAAATTTATCTTTTAATACACTTCCACAATGCTCTTGGGCTGTTTTGTACATTGATATTGTCTAGTGTGAAATGACCTTTATTTTCCCGAGTAATCGATCCACGTTATAAAGTCCTTGTGCAAGATAGAATGCATTCCATTTCCTGTTGCGCGATAATAAAAAATAAGATTTTTATCTTATCCATATCATCAAAAAAATTTATTTTATACTCGTCAGAATGTAGCTAAGCAATAGGAATTAAATCGTCAGGTCGTCTTAAAAAAAAATATCATCGCCGAGTCCAAGTTCATTTTTCAATTTTTCATTGTATTCGCAGCTCATATTTATCCTGCTGTGGATTGATCGTCGAAATATAAACTTGATCGTAGTTGAAGAGGTCGTTAACTAATAGATTCATTGGAAGATTAGTTTTGCCCTATCCAGGTCGTCCTACTATCAGATAATGCCAGTCTGATTGATCTTTGTTATGTTGATATTTTATTAATTGCTCCGTGTCAAAGTTGATTATGTTCATTTGTCAATAGGTGTTTATAAAATTTTATCGTGTAGTAAGAATAAGAATGAGCTATTACACAAAATTTGGTACGTTAATAATGAGATTAACAGAAGATAAAAGAGCAGCAACTACAACCACCACTGCTGACGCAGATTTCACAAATTACATCGAAAAATCTGGGGATATAATGACAGGTAACTTTAAGTATGTCAGATCAACGAGTGCTAGACCTTAAGACAACATATCCAACTGTCAACGTAAATAACTCACAAACAGTAAGTTTTGCCCAACTCAGTGCGGTCAGTAATGGTTAATTATTGTTGTCAGGTGGAAAAGTGACTGTAAATATCAATAAGAGTAAAAACAATGGCGAATTTTGGGAACAAATACCCTCGTTCTAACATAGATAACTTACAAGCAGTAAGCTATGCACAACTTAATGTGGTTGATGATAATAATTTAACACTAGCTGGTGGGACTACAGCTGGAAATATAGTTATGGGAGGAAGATTAATATTTAAATATTTAATACACAAATTAATAACACAAAGTTGACAAATAACGATATCGTAGCAAATGGAGAGTTTGTCAAGGACAACTTTGTGATAAAATCCGGCGACACTTTGGTGGGAAATCTGTACATGGGACATCGAACAAGATAACAACTATATAAATTTCATTAGCAACATCAGAGTTAACAAATAAAAATTACGTCAACGATATGATAGCAGTAAATATTGTATCACGAGTAGAACTTTCCAGTGATACGATGACAGGGACGTTAAACATGGGCTCAAATAAGATAACAACGACTTATAATCCAGTGGCTTCATTTGATCCAACAAGTAAACAGTATGTGGACGCTGAAATAACAATTACAATTGCTGCTGTAGTTGCCGCTTATTAAAAAAAATATCAGGAGGCACAATTACATGAGCAATTGATATGGCTGCCAAAAAGATAACTTATACGTATGTGCATGTTTCTGCATTTGAATGGGTTGTAATTGGTGATAGCACAAAACGAGCTAAATATAGTGCCGGTTATATTTCACATCTCCCTGATTCTATAAATAATCTTTGGGATTTTGTTGCACGTGCATCAAGTTATTATTCGGGAAAAAAGCCAAATTATGCGTTTGCGTTTAACAGCCCTCTGTCTGACAAATTAGAGTTGATCTCAAACGTAAACATATCTTGACTTTTTTTAAAATCAAAATACAGTGTCCAGTAAAAGTATCGATTTGGAAATTTCAACTAAGAGGTCGATCAAATGCTGGTATCGCACGAATTTACAACTGGCAATGATGGAATGATGATTTGGAATGGACTGCGATGTATAAGGAATCGAATATTTAAGTTTATGCTTCTCAGTAATTTACACTTGATCCTGCAGTTACTGTAAGCACGTAAAGTTCCAGTGTTTATGTATCCAGAGCAGAAGGCCCCTGACCAGGTTTGACGATGCTTCAGATATAAGCACTCGATGACCTAGTATGTGTCATCGCGATTTTATTGTGATTATATTCAATGACTATTGAGCCTCCATCGATCAAGGTCGCAAAAAGTTTATAATTTTATACTAAACCCGAAAACAGAAATCTAAATAGCTGATGTTGATCAGCTAGACACAGAAAGTGTGGAGGAAGCAAGAGCGGTAAATATAATTGCTCGAATGAAACAATTAATTTAAGGTTCACCAGGTTAAAATGAGAAAAGTGACAACTTTGCTAGAGTTTCAGGAATGAGAGGCCCTCAGTTGAGATATGCGATCAGAGACTGATATAATTAACAAACACTTCTCTAAGTGAGTTAGAGGAGCGGCGATTAATGGTTTACACGTTTTTGATAAATACGTTGAGCTAAATAAAGAAAATATTTTGACTATTGACAGAACTAACCTTGTAAAAACAAAATTTTATTGTGATAAGAAACCAGGGCGAGAACGACTACAGAAGATTCACGATGAGCTTGGCAAATAAGCTGAAAACAAGAAAACACAGGTTGTTCAAAGATTGTAAACTCCAAGACACATTTGCTAAACGTCGAGCATTTCGTGCGTTAGGCATGGAGTACTATGACAAAAAGACGCTGTTAGAAATAGTAGGTAATAGTGCTGATACTAAACTGCTAACAACAGCGTATCTAGTTCTGATATACACTCTCATTGACGATAAAAAAAATATGACGCATTATATCACATTTATGCTCCACTAAACGCAATATAAAAAAACTGAGAATAAGATTGAGTTATATGATGTTGACGAACGAGATATATTTCATTAGGAGCTTGACGAAATTGCAACTGTAAATCCTAGCATTGAAGAAAATTATGAAATACATAATAGTTCTAAACAAATTGCGTTAAAAAACTATAAGAATCTGGAAAGTTACTGACAGAAGCAAAATACAGAGATATCAAAGAGCTGATTTCTAAATACCTAAATTCTACCTGTCAACGACATATAGATCTTTCGAGTTTTGCAACAGGATATGCAATTCTCAGGCAGCATATAGAACTTAAAAATTTTAAACTGGGACGGTTATGTTTATAGTTATATCGACGAAACAGGGGGTATTTATCGTGACACAGTCAATGATATTACCGAAATACCAACTAATTTTAATCCTCCATTCAATCCTCAGATCGCAAAGTCTTTACAGATGGCAGATATAATGATATTTCATCATTTTGAAGTGTATAATAAGTACAGAGATTTTCTTGCTAATCCTATTAATTAGTGCTTATCCGGTTAATTTAGTGCTCTAGTTGATTTAGTACTCTCTTAATTTAGTGCTCTGGTTGATAAGGCTTCCGCTGAAAATAATTTTACTACGGCAACTGAAATAATTACCGAAATAGTTTCAAAATGATATTAAAGAAAGAATAGACTTCAATCATGTCCCATCAGGTCTATCAGACAACGACAGGGATGAGTTCATGAAGTAGGATAAATATTACCATAAAATGTTTATTGTGTCAGACGTGCCAGTAAATATTACAGCAGAATAAAAGGAGTGCTAAATTACATTCCATAACAAAATTCTAAATCAACTTCGAGTTTATCTGCGTTGTGAGTTTATTATCTTGCATATGATGCAGGAGTTTCGTGATAAAGACGATTTTCTTGTTGATATAATACCGAAAAAAGCTGTGAAATACGAGAAACGATAGTAAATTTTGTGTGAATTTCAAAAACAAAGATAGCAAAATTCTGCGTAAAAATAAGGTAGTAAAATTGTGTCTGAAAAGTATGACAAATAATGGAAGATATTACAATTAAAGATACCACGTTGAAGATGAAAAATTTCTTTTCCGGAGCAAGCATATGACAATTATGTTTGACAATGATATGCACAGTACGTATTTCAAAGGCATAAATAAGATAAAGTTGTCGCTGGTTCGCACAGAAAATCCTGATTATTTTAATATGCTTGCATGAATTACAGACCAACTTAAAGATGATATTGATAATCTTTATAATCCAATATCACAGAATAGATACACAAAGATCACAGTTGATAACGAACTAAAAATGTTATGTGGATAAATCAATAGTCTCACGTGGAAATTCTGTCAAGATGCTAGAACCTGGCTCGCTCATCAGCGGCATGATTAATTTATGTTTATTTTGAAATGACGATGAGAACTATATAACAGCAAAAACTGAGATTTTAAAAGTATCTCGACAAGTGGCTGTGTGAATGTTAGGTATAGTAATATTTCGTGTAAAATGTAAGTATAAATCGCCAGTGATTTCATACAAAACCGCAATAGTAAGCATAAATGGGGCGTTTCTAAGCCAAACTCTTTTGTATGAAGATAGTGATGACTGAATGACAGGTCCTCACGTGGTAAATCGATAACAAAATCGACGCTGTTGCCTCAACAAAGTTGCTTTCGTATTTTGCTGAGATTATCATGAAAGGTGATGGTGTGGATCGTCGGGGTAGGAATTATGCTCTCCTCCTAATACAAAATAGAATCTTGGCTAAGAAATTCCACTTATGTTCACTACTACAAAAATTATGTACGTACAGACGGAGGGTATCACAAATACACCCCACCCTTTGATAAGGTGTGAGGATAATTAGCAAAAATGAATAGAACTGTAAATATATAAAATTATTTATTCACAAAATGGACGGACAATAAGCCTTAATATTGGGCAATACACTATAAAGTTACACTAAACAAAACTGAATTTATGTAAACAAATGTTGAGAAATATCATTCATAGTATAGACTGAAGAGATCAATGCATTCTTTTAGAATAGAACTATAAATATATAAAATTATTTATTCACAAAATGGACGGACAATAAGCCTTACTATTGGGCAATACACTATAAAGTTACACTAAACAAAACTGAATTTATGTAAACAAATGTTGAGTAAATATCAGTCATAGTATAGACTGAAGACATCAATGCCTTATTTTGAACTGCTTTGCATAAATGTGACAAAAGTTCATTGCAACAGCTTTGAGAACACATTTAGCACAGCAAATGTTCATATCAAACTCACCACTACCTTTGATGAAAACAAAAATTGAAAACAATGTTGAAAACTAGCTGGTAGAAAACTGCAAGCCAGCGTTAAAAAAATGCGATATTTGGTATAACCTTTCGTAAGAAACAAGTACCCAAAAAGTAGCCGATTGCATTTAGTATAACTAACTATAGCCGAGTGGATTGGAGGGCTGGACGAGTAAGACCACTTCTGATGCCTGCGTTCAGTGGTTCGAGCCCCAAAAAGGAACTTGTTTCTGTATTCCTGGGGATTATAAGAAAACTGGGTTCCACGATCAGCAACATACATCATTCTTAGTTGTAACAGAAAGGCCTGGTTGCTAGTGTTAAAGGCACTGTACTTGTTGCACACTTTGCTTCCATTACTATGGTACAACTGTTATTCAAAAAAGGTAACAAAAATATCATTTTACCTGCGTCCCCATCAGTCTATGATAACCATTCCCCCCCCCTTTCATTCTTCGTCTATTTATGCCGATGTGGGTCTTTCATGAAAACCATTTCTGTGTATACTATAGACCAAACCATCGTCTAATAAATAATTATTTTGTGGCTGCTAGTGTTTCACTCTCTATGTCCATTTCATATTTGATTAGAAATCACTTAGTGAAAATAATCAAAATTGACGCGATCTATAACATTTGTCCATACAAATGCACCAAGGATACTGAAGTATGTGTGTACGTTTGTACAATATAAATATTATCTACCTAAATATAAATGATTTTTTTTTCGGCTGTAAGAATATGTCAATTAAATTCAATGAATATATATCATGTGTATGCATCAAACATTGGGAAAACAACAAAAAAGAATTAAACATAAACAAAAATATTGTTAGTAGACTAACATCGGTTTTTTTTTCTTCAAAATCGTCAATGTTGGTGGATAAGCGAAGATTGTAATGTTTCACACCTTCCCGATAGTAAATTATCTTTGCATAGCTTTAGTCTTTTGAAGTTGTTTGTCTTTTTAATAACAAAAAATATCTTGACAGAAAATTACCATCTTCTATTAGATATGAGTACAAGGATATGAGTAGGTCCAGCCCACGTAGAAACACTGCTGTAATGTAAACATATTTAATTCTAAACTGCAATTGATTTTTATTCTGCAAACAACTAATGAATACCTAGCCTAATGGGTCTATTGGAGAATGCCTTGTCTTTACTACAATTTGAAATATATATATATATATATATATATATATATATATATATATATATATATATATATATATATATATATATATATATATATATATATAAAGAACACACACACTGACCAGAACGATATCGCAACTATCTATAACCAATATCTAACATATTTTGTAACGGTTCGAATACATCAGTATGTTTATCAATAGAATGATACATTTTGAAACTTTAAACACGAATTATCCAAGACGACGAGTACAATGTAAAAAAGATGTTGTTTGGCAAGACGTAATGGCACACACAAAGTTCCAAATGGAAATATGTTTCTAAAGTTCCATTCACTAGTAAAACTCTTGCTTATTATTATTATTATTATTATTATTATTATTATTATTATTATTATTATTATTATTATTATTATTATTATTATCGTAAAACGACAATTAAATATAAATAGCAGTGTTCTCTCTGTGAAATAATACTGTAAGTATAAATACACAAAATGCACCAAATCACCATGCCATCATTTAATACGCTGGTAAATGTACAACACCACAATTATGCAGCAACCAAGTGTGTTAACTTCCTCATTAGTTGCAAAGCATGTACTGTCTGCTATGAAAGTTAACGACGACCCATATCTTGGTGTGGAATGTGCCAATATATTAGGATTACTTGCAATTACCTATATGTATCGGAAAGTTTTGTAAAAGTTGATTATACGCAGTGCGCAATATGATGTACCGTAAGACTTCAAAGAATTAGGCTTGGACTGAAAGAATCCCGATTCTGGATGATCATATACATTGATTTGCTGCAAGCTGTCTATGTAAAAGGTGGAATAAAGTTTTGCCATCTTCCAGAAGACGGCATTTGGAATCATTAGCTATTACAATAAGCTAGCAATACATAAAGAATCAGTCTCTTTGTTTGGATAAAATCGCATGTTTACTTGTATGTAGGCATGGGCTGTAACAGGTCGACTGCCGTAATAGTTTTACCGGTCAATGCACATACCTAAATGTATGCATGGTTGTTCTGCGATAGCAAGGCAATGACGCAAGCAGTTGACGTAGACTGGGGTTCGGATTGTATTACTGTTTTACGACAACAATATATGAAGTCCTTATTACGTACGGTTAGATGGAGTACGGCGTTGGTTTCCTCTGTGATGTCAGAAGCACAAAACGTGTTGTACTTACGTGGGGATTATTTATTCATTAATAATATGAAATTAAAGGAAACAATTACAGGTTTTTACATGACTGAGTAATTGTTTTAGTGAGCTGCGAAATACAGATAACTGCATCAACCTTGCATCAGTTAATGCCGTATTTTACAGCTCAACTAAACTTAAATAAATTCCATACTCGTATATTATCATTGTAGAAGCAATTGGAGTAAAGGTAAAGTCGTCTTTGCTAGCCAAGGTTCCAATGTGATAACCATATCTACACCTTGGCGTATCGAGCAGATATTTTCGTGCTTTGGGTCTGTGAATTTCATTGGATGAGGCAGCAAGCCACCGCATCCAATCCAAATTAAGTTGTACAAATTTGGACATTGTTCCTACATGATCGAAACAAAAGGAGCACACAGCTTAAATGGACTGATAAATAAATAAGCAATTTTTCCCGTACAAGTGTGTGTTTGCACAAATACACTTCACTCAAATACACATGTAATGGCTTCTCTCTGGATGTCATAATTTCGATGTCAAACTTCCAGATCATCCTTATGTAGGTCAACAACCGCCACCATTTTCGGCTTATGTACAATGAACTACGCAATTGGTTACTTGGCATTACATACTAAGGGAGGTAACTCATTAAATACAATAGATGTCGCTAGGACAAAGTACCAATACATCTGTTTGACCCGCCAAGGTGAAGATAGGGTTATCATATCAGAGCCTTGGCTAGTGAAGATGAGATAAAGAGTTCCATGGCTAGGGATACACCACGCTAGTCGAAATGTGCTGTTAGGATGGAATAATTTAAACCATCACTTTTTTGGCCGCGATTCCAGCACTCTGACTAATGAGTCATTGTGACTGGATTTAACTGCTTACGCATATTTGCATCTCAAACCTGGTTGGTGAACTACCGCTCTAATGGACTAAGCAGTTAAAATACACGTAAACATTGGTCGCTCCTGATTCCATGACCAATTCTATAATGCTTGTAAGATGGCTATCACTCATCAGTATTTGATAGTTTCTTGTGAACAAATTGTTACTTGACTATAGTGGCCTGGCTTCTGTACACCCCACACCACCCACAGATGCGGGAGTTGCATGGGTGGATGCTGCGCAACTGCTCGACCAAATGACTATTTAAAACCTACATCTCTGGTTTTGACCGTTGTTGAAAGATTGCCAAACCAGACAAAAAGAACTGAATCGGATTAACAACTTGCAGCCTTGCAGGAAGACCCTAGAGGTTGGTAATTTAAGCTTCGACTTGTCTCTTATTTGATCAGCAACAACAAAAATCAAACTCTGCACGTTAAAAAAGTATGGAACACGTATGCCCAAACAATGTGCCTGAAATGTGACACAAACGAAAATCTAACCTAGATAGCATGGAAAACACTATATCGTGATGTGGCATTAAAAAATATAACCTCAAAATTTTGCGTATGTGGTCTGCTAATTGAGAGGGGAAACTAAATTAATTTTCGTTAAGCGTGCCTTTGCCACAATAATTAAGACAAAACAAATTCATCAAGAAATTAATCTAATTAGTTTTTAAATAAAAATCGCAATATCATTATAACTCAGTGAACCACGCATAGATTCTTCAGTATGGCGAGCGGCATCAGCATCAAAGGCTTGGCAATATCTCCTTTTGTATTGCAAGTGCGTGGTGTACGTGTGGAGTAAGACGGAATTAAACTGGGATTATACAAGTATTTCGTTTCGTACCAAAAAAAACAACAAAAAGCAAAGAAAAAATAAAGTCAGCAGATTGAAGTTTTGTAAGGTCCTTTGCAATTAAAACAATAAAAGATCCAAGTACGACACTCATAAAAAGAAAAAAGAATGCACTTAGAATAATAATAATAATAATAATAATAATAATAATAATAATAATAATAATAATAATAATAATAAACGACAAAAATGTCAATGAGATTTTAAGAACTTAAATAAAAAAATCTGACCGGTCTCTTTTAACTGAACACATATTATATAGGAGCTTTCAGTACTAAACGCAAGAACTATCCACTGACTAGCAAGGCCCTGTGTAAACCTACAACCAATTAACACACGAATACAAATTTGTGCTCATCTATATAGTCTGTATAACAAACAAAAAACAACATAATCTGTTACAAAACTTTCCCCGAGGTAAACTTAATTTGTCTCGGGGATACTTCTAATAAAAAAAATTTGTTTGAATAAATAAGCATTGTAAACTCGAAACAAAAGACCTGAAGTTAGAAATACTAGAAATGTCTGTTTAAAGTCAGGAAGGAATATTTTAAATGGTACTTCATGTTTCCAGCTCTGTATACGTCTTGACTTTACTTCAGATTCAAGCCAAACGTAAATTCATATGTTCATCACTGCAATTTGAAAACAAGCCAAAAGTAACAAGGGTGCAACATTTTCAGTTCGTGTAATTGCTTTTCTCACAAACATGTCCCAAATATCAACAGTTGCTAGTTTGCTAGTTTTAACATTCCGTGTGCTCCACAAGAATACTGGGCATGCACATGCGCAATTACAACAATTCTTCAGCTTAATCACATGTGTCACCAGCTGGCAAATTGCATGCTTAACAAAGTAACTGATGTCGATAAATATGAAAATCAGGGAACTTGGAACAAAGTCATTGCATAATGCCGAAAAGTTTCAGCAAAGTGATACATATTAATGTCTTGAATATGCAAGGGCATACTAAGGGTAAATGGTGCTCGGAATGACGATGATAGCGAAAGGACTTTTGCGCCACAAGACCTGTGCACCCATGGTTAGAGTATTCCGTGACCTCTGGGGCACATGGTTTTGGCTCCCCAATAATTCTGGCGCCTGGGGCAATGACCCATCCGCCACGCGACTGTGACCATGCAAAGTACCAATGGTAACCGGATTTCAGAAAAATTATTCACATAACATTGAATTAATAATTTTAATATTTCCTGACGGTGATACAGAACGAAAAGTCATTAACAATGAGATAATCAAATGTATTGGTGAAACCATTTTCTGAATACAAAATCGCATCTTATATATCGCAATATATCAAGGATATCCATTTATGTGAAACACGATTTGAACCAAATGTGAATAAAAAGATTTACTTCTAAGGTTTTTATGTAGATACACCGGGTTCTCCCTCTAAAAAATATACTTCGTCTATGAACCAGAAAATTGTCATAAATATTAGAAAAACGAATCTTTACACGTTGTGTAGCAGATAAAGACATACGCAATGGAATATCAGAGACAAAGCTATGGAAAACATCTGGTATGTATTCTGTGCAAGAAAGTTTTTTTATATCTAAAATAAATGAAACTTGCTTTTTTTTAAACCCAAAACAATTTTCCAGTATCTAAAAGATCTGGATTCTGTGGTTTTCTCTATCACTTACGACGACATTTCCATTGGCCAACAAGCCAAGACCCTCGAGACCCTTAAATTGTCCTCCCTCACTACCGTACGTGCCAAACATACAATAGTATCGACCATCACCCCGAAACACTTGGATCCTGTTATTCCCACTATCTGCAACAACCACAAATCCTTGCTCGTCGATGGATATGCCCTTCGGAAACTTCATCTGTCCCTGCATAGTTCCGATGGATCCAAACGAAAACAAGAAGTCTCCGTACATACTGAATACTTGGATCCGATGGTTACTGCTGTCACTGACATAAACTTTGTTGTCGGAGCTCATTGCTAAGTAATGTGGATTTTCAAACTGGCCTTGTCCATGTCCCAATCTTCCAAATTTCCGAACAAACTGTCCATTAGACTGGAAAACTTGTACTCTATGGTTCTCCTTGTCACAGACATATATAAATCCCATACTATCACAGGAGACTCCCCAAGGATACAACATCTGGCCATCTTCTCGACCTTCCTCACCGAAAGCAAGCTGGAACTCCCCGTTATGATCGAATACCTGTATCCGATGATTGTACCGGTCCGATATGATAATCTGTCCTAAACAATTTATTGCAATTCCTGTCAAGCAATCAAACTCGCCTTCGCTGTCCCCATAGAAACCGAAAGCCTTCACGAAAGCTCCAATGTGATCGAAGACCTGAACTCTATGGTTACTGCTGTCGGCAACATAAATATTGTTGTCCCTGGGCGAAACGGCAATACCTCTTGGCCATACGAACTGAGATTCTTCATTTCCTCTCTGTCCAAACCTAATTATGGCCCTCCCTTTATCCTGGTAATTATTTCTAGCAGTAGGGACTATGGTACTCTCGCTAGTACTTCCATTTCCAACCTGGAAGGTTATTTCATTGTCCTCTTCATCATCGTCTCCTCCATTGAAATCTACATCGAATCGCACAGGTGGCGGTCGTGGTCTTGTCACGGGGTCTGCAGTACTAGCTCTGGAATGGTTTTCCTCTTCCCGTATGGCCTCCATATCCGAGCTGGATGTATCTCGCGCGAAAGTTCGACTTCTTGACAGAGAGGGAGAGCTAGCTGCTGTTGATGCTGAAACTCTTGATGGAATCTGAGGTGCTGTCTGCGTAGATCTTCTTTGTGTGATATCCCTAACTGAAGCTAAAGATGACGGCTGGTTTGAAACATTATTTCCTCTACCCCTGCTATTTGATCCAATCCTATTATCTGAACTGTTCCGTCTGAAATTTGGTGGAGATTCCACTATAGCAAATCCTCCACCTCCCAGAAGTCCGGCAATCCTTGTATCTGAATAATGCTGGCGACGTCGTTCCGCCAAAGTTCGTCTCTGAAGATGTGTGTCTTCTGCTTGGTTAACATCTGAAGAACCATTGCTTCTTCTCTGATTGCTGAAGTCTACAGGAAGTTCGTACGATGTTCTTGGAGGTATATGTCGACGAGACGATGGAGAAGAGCTGAATAGTGTTGCTGTATTTGCATCTTCGCTGCTTCCGTTTCCACCTTCTGCACCCTGTACTGGTCCATTAACAGCTGTAGAAAGTCCAGGAGACTGTCTCGATGGAATACTTCCTATGGGGGACCTTCTTTCAGACCTGCCAGCACTTGTGGATAATGATGAGGATTCTGAGCCTGGAAATGACCTCGATGCTGAACCAGATGATGTCTCATCAGCAACAGTAATCTCGCCAAAGTTTGAGACGGCTTGAGAAAATCTACTGTCTTCGTAAGCAAACTGAATATGTCTTTCGTTTGGCAAGCGGAAATTTCCATTTTCATACGCACGTAAGTTTTCCATGTGTTCTACACACTGTCGTTTTATTTCGGTAAGATCTTCGTCGGGGATGTTTCCAATTGAACGTGCCAATGTAGACTCTGTAGAATCACAGAAACTGGCCATGCTTGCGAGTTCTACTTCTACATTTTCCTGGCAAAGCCTGAGAGCTCTCATCTCTCCGAGCAGCCACATCTGAACCTCACTTTGCAAAAGCCTCTGGCGGCTTCTTAATTCGCCTATATATCTTTCTATAATTTCATTGATTTCTGCTTTGGCTGCTTCAGCCCGCTGAGAAAGTTGTTCAGACTTATTCTCAATCGTGCTAACTGCTCCAGAAAGTTGCGGCAGACCACGACGAATCTGACTTACGAGTCTACCGATGTCCATTCTTAGCTGATCTATATGTATTCTCTTGCATGCGTCACATACAATTTGGTCACAATGAGCACAGCGACTAATGTGGCTACCACTTCCGCAAGCCGCACACCCAGTCCTCGGTGGAGCATTGGTGGTAGGTTGACCAAGCCGTGAGCTAGCCGCGGCATTGCATCTTTCCCGTATTTCGTTGGATTCATTCTGTGCTACACTATTTACATCACTCCTTGCGGTCGTTGGTGCCTCTGCCAATCGAGCGAGGTTTGAGGAAGAGGAACGAGTTTGAGCAGGAATTTCTAGAAAATTGAGGATCGTTCGGTTGTTTGGGAAGGCAGAAACTCCTTCGAAAGGCACTCTGTGTTGAGCTCGACACTCCGGACATCTCAGCATTCGTGTTAATCTGAAGACAAAAATAATCCGGATAAAAATTTATAGGATCAAAAACATACAGATAAAACGTAAACTTTAAGACGGACCTGATTTAATTAGGAATGATATGTTGACAGTAACTGTTTGACAGTCACGGATCGCGACAGACCTTTCTGTTGCTCTGTTGACAAAATATTTCTCTGCAAAACATTGGATCATCTTTAGCAACAAAATGGGGATTGATTATAAATACACTAATCTGAATGCATGATAAATATCATCAGTGTTTGTTGGAGTATGTGTGCTTATTTAAATGTACTTAATACACTACATGGTTCTTCGTAAACAGAGGCATGAAAGTGCAGGTGAACTGAATAACTGAATGAGTTTTCATCCATAAATTATATCAACAGTTAATGATGGTAACAGGATGAAGGTAAAAACTCTACATGCAAAAGGCAACCAATATCCGTCATCTACGTACACGTCTTCCTAAATGATTCATTCAAAACAGAATCAAGGCAAACAGAATTCATCTGCTCCATCGAGCGTTATAGTTTGCTGGTAAGCATTTACTTAACGATTTTATTTAGAATTTTTGGAAATTTATTAGAGCACAAACAGGATCGATCTAAGACCAGTGTGCTAATGAATGATAATCAAGTCTAATTGTTCCGGATATGACGAAATAAAAGAGAATTTATGCAAGGCGGCTAAGAACAAGGCCAACAGCTTTTAAAAGCAACCTACTTAGGCGCAAGAAAACCATGAAATTCATTCTGATAGAAGGCAGTAGGTTTCAGATCGCTTTTATTTGAGCCTTTAAGACTGAATGTGTTGCCATATCTTTGATAAGGGGATGAGACCATTCTCTTCCAAAACATATCTGGCCACTTCATCAGTATGAATCTGCCATTATAGTAAGTACGACCGAGGACTCACTGCAAAACTTTCAATTATAATGAAATTAGACCAACTTAAAGTAATCTCTAATTAGATATAAAATTGTACATATTGAATGTGATTATTATGTTTATGATGTGGTATCAATACATATACTCTCTTGGGTTCAAAAAGACATGATACGTCAAAAGCGGATACACTCGATAGTTTGATAACTGAAATCACAACATAGCAGACCAAAAAAAACACAACTTCAACTCTCTTTATATAAAACGTGTGTGTGTCTATATATATATATATATATATATATATATATATATATATATATATATATATATATATATATATATATATATATATATATATATATATATATTGTTGTAAACACAAGAGGTCCTTCCTATGTCACATGACCCTACACATAAATGAGTGAGCGGCCCTGGAATAGCTGCCAGCAACTGGCGCCCTAGGCGAATCATACAATGCCCCACCCCTCTAAAATAATTGGTAACCCTTTTAACTTGGCGCCCCAAGAAGCACCTTAGTTCTTTGTGATCCACTGCACTGTCGCGACATAACTGGAAACACTGTTGAAGTGATGCGCTATTTATAAATTTCTCTTAAAACTAGGTCTGACTAAGTACGAATAATCCAACAGAATGTGAAGCTTCGTGCAGTGTAAATGATGGTAAAAAAGTGCAGTAGCATTCTGTGTCAGCAACAACACTCCATCGCTCAACTAACACAGAAACGTTTTTGTGGGAAGTGTGTTCTTTATTTCCCCCAAACACACATGACGACTACTAAAATGTACTAATACAGACGAAATCAAATTGATTCAGCTTTCTTTTTGTACCTATTCTAACTTTATTTGCAGCCATAAGTATCTCACATGAATTTATGTCGTTCTATCAAGTTTATTATTTAACCGCAGTGGATGAAAGTATTAGCTAGGTTTAAGTTGATTTGTAAAGATTTAAAAAATATCTTTCAAGCGATGAAGTGGCATTAACTTTAACGTAAAAAAAATGTTGTTTGTGAAACAGTATACTAGTGCAAAGGATATAAAACCTATTGAAGTTTATGTTATCAAGTTTGCCTGTGTGTGTATTTAGATTGTCTCATCAACGCAAAATGTTGCAAAAAGCGAACTAATGATAAAAATATCGTAAACACCCCCCCATCTTATTCTTATCTGCAAATCGGAATGAATATATTTTCTGCATTCTACTATTTACTTTGGCAGTCAGTATATATTTGTTTGTCCACCCTTTCTCTCTTTCAGTTTTCAATCAAAATATACTATTTTATTACGTTTTCTGTCAACAGAACCAGGCACACAAGAGGAAATATAGGACCCCTTTAATTTGGAAAACCAATGGTAGACTGTAACAGGTTTCATGCTAAAATGCGTTGCCTTTCTTTCGTGCATGGTCTTTTACAATATTTTATCAACTAAGACAAAAATTTCCCAAATTCCTATACATATATTATAGTGATACAATGTAGGGTACAAGTGTAGGATATCTCTTTCATCACGTTACTGCTCTTTCAGGATATGACCTTCTGTTGTGAGCAAAGTGTACAGGAACTAGCAAAACCTACCCGACTTTAATCTCTTTCATCACGTTACTGCTCTTTCAGGATATGACCTTCTGTTGTGAGCAAAGTGTACAGGAACTAGCAAAACCTCCCCGACTTTAATCTCTTTCATCACGTTACTGCTCTTTCAGGATAAGACCTTCTGTTGTGAGCAAAGTATACAGGAACTAGCAAAGCCTCACCGACTTTACTCTCTTTCATCACGTTACTGCTCTTTCAGGATATGACCTTCTGTTGTGAGCAAAGTGTACAGGAAATAGTAAAACTTCCCCAACTTTAATTATCGCTCGAACATTTATTCACAAAAATCAAGTTGAACATTAATGGCAACACATTTACGGACATAAGCGAGCAGTAGGTCTAAGTTAGTGTACAACACACACCAGTGCCTTTCGCACTGATCGACCTATATGTATAATAAGCTTATGTATTCGATTTAGATTTGAAATGCTGCTGCTGTTGTGATTGCTTACTATTTCATATTCTCATTATTATTATTTATGAAGGATATTATCATTTATTTTTTTTTGTCTAAATCGGTTTTGGACAAGATTATATCACTATTTTTTATGTATCGATTAATGTTGCGGATAAACGTGGACTAAATTTGCTGACCTCTTCACGTTTGTATTAATGTACGAGTAATCTACAGTACATAGTTAAGACTATTTGTATTACCGTTGCTTTAGCAGTCTCTGCCCTGTATTTTGCTGTGCTGGCATGTGTTTTGACGTTATTTAAAGTTTGCACAGATTTTTTTTATTAGTATAAAACCTAACTATTTACGCTCTATAACGATTAGTAAATCTGCATTGGATATTTTTCCTGTCTGAAGTTACATCAGTATTCTGTTACGGATATCTACATGATATATTCATTAAAATATAGTTTTTACTTAAGTCATTTGAATTATTGAAAATATTATTACTGGTACTCAAACTTTAACTGCGAGGTCACGTGTGTAAAATGCATGTACAATACATTGTAAAATTTCCATCATAAATCAAGGTTACTGCCAAGTTCATGTCAACAACTAATTCGGTCAAAATACTCACGCCTTAGCTGAATGGAGGTCATATCAACGTAGAGTGATCTAGGGATTATATTTGTACTGTGCATTTGTCACCACTGCCCTAGACGCTAATTGGATAGTAATAATAAAAATACTGTTGACGACCAATATATTTGCAATAAAATAATTTCAATGATCAGAAATCCTTTCTGGTGATTTCGATTTCTTCATTTAATGCGCATTAGGTGATTATATAAGAGAACTAAAGCATCTTCTTCTCGTTCTTCAGTTATTATCAATTATATAAGAGCCATGGGATGGAATATTATTTATTTATACTTTGTTCGTGGAAATTGTACTGCAGATAAACCATTAGGTCTAAACAGACTGTGTCTTGCTGAACGACTTTGTACTTATTCAAGGACTTGGATATTTATTTAATTTCGTTCGATTTTGAGAAACATTCAAGGATTTTAGTGACAACAAATACTTTGAAGTAAATTTTTTGGACATTAGAACAATCTTTCTTCAGTAGTGCTAGCATAGCACATAAGCACACAGGAACCTTCATTCGTAATATTTTTGGATCGTTTCCTGGTTACTGTTAAATCGATACTAGTTTTAGGAAATATAGAAATTCATCAATACTCATAGATATTTTGAATTATTTCATGTCGTTTGATTTAAAATTTTAGGGAAATAAATTTATATTGTGGAAAATTGAATACTTGTTAGGTTTTGCCTTGTCTTGCTACATAGTATAAGCATAACAGACGTAACAATTCACAATATGCTATTTTTACTTCGACACTCTCTTTGCATTCAGGAATGTAAGAAAAGCTATTCTTTATCATGCATCGGCTTTGGTCGGAAGCTTTCACCCTTAGAAAGACTCATGTCTGGCACATTTGTATGACCCTTTGAACTTATTTTTGCTACGATCGATGCATCTACAAGAATGTATCAAAAATGTCATATTCAAGTAGTGTAAGTGCAGAGAATTCAAGCAGAGTTTAAATCATTTTTAATTCTTACACTACGGAGATTCAAGTCCGGATATGCGAGGTACGGCATTCATCGCCTTGAATGCACGTACCAACCCTATTACTATTTTAACCACACATCACCAAACATATTTATGCGGAGCAGAGATACTCACAAACGACTCAGTAATTAATTCTCATTTAATTACATGATTGCTTCTAATTCTTACGACAGAAATCAAGGTATAGGGAGGTTATTATATATAAATATAAATATTCACCAAGAGGAGCTCAAAGTGCTGTATCTAATATTACGTAAAGATGTTTGATAACACTAACATAATTTTTAAATACGATGGAATAATATTATCATACAGGATATACACTCTCTTAACATTTGATAGAATCTGAAATTAAACTACGCAACACAAATGGTACAGGCAAAGTTGGGGATACAGCTTCAAATATTACAAATGCAAGAAAGAGAGAGAGAGAGAGAGAGAGAGAGAGAGAGAGAGAGAGAGAGAGAGAGAGAGAGAGAGAGAGAGAGAATGGAAGAACGAAATAAAAATATATCAGATGTGAAGACAAGTGGTATTACAGTGACGGAAATGAAAAGTATGTATGTATGTATGTATGTATGTATGTATGTATGTATGTATGTATGTATGTATGTATGTATGTATGTATGTATGTATGTATGTATGTATGTATGTATGTATGTATGTATGTATGTATGTATGTATGTATGTATGTATGTGCGTGCGCGTGCGTGCGTATGCATGTATCTTTATACCAGTAAGAGATGATATGTATATGTGTGTGTATATATATATATATATATATATATATATATATATATATATATATATATATATGTTTATATATATATATATATATATATATATATATATATATATATATATATATATATATATATATATATATATATAGTTAACGGCACATCAGCACAATTATGGCTACGTCTAGTGCCGAATATGTTTACGCATCCCCTAAAACAAAATGATAAGATAAAGTCCAAAAAGGCTAAACACATTGAACTAGAGCGTCAAATTCTGGATATAAACTTAGCTCTTTTAAGATGTCCTAGACCTTCTCAGCATGAACATCACGACAGGACGCATCGTAGGGCAATAATCCTGTCTCCAGTAGACGCCTCTTACGACATGCATGCTGGCCCATCGGGCCCATTCTATAACCCCGAGACCGCCAAGGAAAAATAGAAGATCAAACAAGGATATCAACAAAGACTTAAAGTGAATGTTGTTAAACAGTAAAAAGAGCCTAATAGACTTGCCCAAGAATACCATAATGCAAAAAAAAAATAGTTTTTAAAAATCAAAATAAGGGATATTAGGAAAGGATATAGCTATAATACTGCTTTTAGAGATATGAGAGAAAACAATAGAGAACTACAGACCAACATTAATATGTTACTTTTAATGTGATTAAAGTTTTGTCATAACCTCTTGATGAAGAGTCTCTGCAGAAATATCAACGTAAGTGCAGAGTGTACAAAACACACTGACAGCAATGCAAATAGTACTAAACCTTGTCCTTGTCCCAGGATTCAACTTGATAAATTCGTTAGCTAACTTTAACAAAGTAAAGTAAGCGGTTGATACAGCAAAACTCATTTAATGAGAAAATTTTTATACCGAAACTTTCTCTATAAACATGTTTATTTCCAGATGCGACAAATGCTTTCTAAATGTAAAAGTCTTTATCTAACGATGAAACATTTTAACTTAAATAACAACAATATCGACTTTAAATAATTTAAGTTCATCGGCAGCAATGTAAAGTCTCAACTAATCATAACTGGAGATACCTCAGAAGAAACAAATACGTGATCGATAAAGGTCCAATAAAATTAAAATTAAAAAGGTTTTGGTAATCTTCGAAACTTACGTTTTAGCTTCTTACTAACATAATATAATTAGTGCGCTGGAACTTTTAATACTCAAATAAAATAATGCAATAAAGAAATCCCTAGTGCCACAACAACTAAATAACATGTTCAACCAAAACATAAATAATTTATCCAGCACTCCAAGTAAGCAATTTATCACACAAACAATAACGCTTTAAACATATGATCTAAGTGTTCGCTAAAAATGAATGAATAATCTTGTCTAAGCACTTTTCAATTTTGTAAAGGGACGAATCATCTTGTGCTTCTGATAGGGCAGTATATCGTCTTTAAAGTTTCCCTTAAACCCCCTGTCATAGTATTATTAATAGGGCAATAGTGGAAACAGTCCATGGCTGTAACAACAATAGCTATTGCAACACTTTTGTCTCTAAACAATTCGGTCAGTCTTACTCCTAACGGTAATGTTTCTGTAACTTTTAGAATATTTTTAACATTTTTTCTCCTTCTACAATTTATTCCCAACAGAGCTAGCTCTTTAAGTCTCGGTTTTTATTTTCACCACAATCCAACAGTTGTTGATATAATTATTTTAGGAGAAGACTGGTGTTGTTTTTTGTGCTGACGTTGTCTTTAACTCTTCGATATATTTTTCATACATTTCAACATCAGATGTCACATATTTTATTTTAAAAATTATAGAAGATAAAACATTTATATAAGCACTTAATGAAACCAGAAAGCAAATTGGAAATTTCTGAAAACATGAATAGCAATAAACATAAACAATTGCTAAACTACAAACAGGAAAATGACCAAATTTGTAAGAAATGGAACTTGCAAAGAAACAATGATTAAAGCTTAAGAAAAAAGGAGTGATGAGAAAAATCTCAATTCACAACTATGAAGCCGTGCCCAAGACACGTGAGCAAAGCATAACCTAAGGAAAGAAGAACTCATAAAACTATTTAATACCTCTCTGCTGCTGGTTGGCTTATATTGTTTTTGTTTTGCATTGCATTTTGTGCCTTTAACAAGCGTTGTTATGACAACTCCAATTATGGAGTGTCTGTCACCCATACAATAAGGTCGTTAATGAAACTAAACACAAGACAATATTGTTCACCATATATCCAATAATGAAGTTTGGCATTTTGTATAATCCAACTGTACTATTATGTTATTCTATCATTCTTTCTCTTCGATGACGTCTTGTCGTTTGTGAAAACATACATCTGGTGGTCCAGATGAAAAGGTTTGAATGAGGCAAAAGGATTGAAATGAGTAACGTCTAGATCATCATTAGTAACAACTTCAGATAAAGTAAAATTTAGCCACTTTTAACTTTAAAAAAAAACAACAGACTGAACATCTATAATTTTTAAATGGTGTATCAAACCTAATATCTTTTATAAATTTGATAACATTTTACTTATTAATTTTGATTTAATCTTAATTTTAGTTTCAATCTTTTTTTCTCAGTGTGTCTCTTGTACTCATTTTCGTGTTTTGTTTTCCCTTCTCTATTTTCATGATCATCTTTATCCTATTCTATTTTGGTTTCTTGGCATTATGAAAACTCTCTTTAACTGTACTCATTTTTGTGGTAAAGTTTACAGTAATTACTAATTCTGTACAAGTCAAACACGTCTATTTAAACTTCACATACTGTAACCTCTCCGCTGGCCTAGTGGTTAAAGCGTCCGCTTCGGATGCGGAAGATCGTGGGTTCGATCCCCGATCTAGTCATACCAAAGACTTACAAAAATGGTACTAACAGCTGCCTCGCTTGGCGCTCAGCATTAAGAGGTTAGTATCAGGACTGGTCAGCCTGGTGTCAGGATAATGTAACTGGGTGGGACATCATGCTACGTGCCTGTGGCATGATGTTCCCGTCCTAGACATCACTAAAAACTGCCACATTGCAGACATTGTAGCGATATCACTGAAAAATCGGTAAAGCTACGTTAAAACTCATAAATCACATCACATCACATACTGGATATAACATAATTTTGTTTTATTCAATTACATGTCAAATTAAGTTTCAATATATTGAAAAATTGTGCTTTGCGTATATGCATCCTTCATCAGAAATAAAGAACCATCGTTCATACCATCTGAAAAGCTTGTGCAGATAATATTACATATTTTTTTGAAAAACAGATATAAGGCGATCGGGACAAAAAAATCAAACATCAACAAAGTATATGAAAAGACTACATCACAAAAGACAAATGATACTCTTAGAATATAACATGGATGACGATCTGAAATACTTTCACATTCATTTATAAAAACCACAGCTGACGATTGTTAAAGAAATAATGTAAGTAATCTGATACATCAAAAGCTGCTACAAGCACACTAAACAAAATCCATGACACATAACGTTAAAACAAACTATAGTATGTTCTGATATAGATATTTCAGGCTAAATTGTTGATATGGATAAAAAGGAAAGTTGTTCCTTCATAAAATCTTCAGAATCCATTTGTAACAGACCTGTAAGTCGAACGAAGTTTCAGATCGCAGTTGAGGAATGGAAGAATGGAATGTACCGTTAACAATGAACAATCAACGAAATAGTTCTCTGCATGAGTACAATAGATACAACTATAACATCCAATAAAAAGGATACTTGAACCTTTTCAGGTAACAGAGATATCAAATTTATCTTCAATCTTTCTAATGTTCCCCTATTCCCTATTCCTCCGGACATCTATCAAACCAATGACTGTACCTAACTTGTACTTTGAGGGCTGATACCTATCTATGTAAATATTCAATCCTGCCAAACATCCAGCCTGTACTATGCTTATTTTCTGTGAAAGTCTGGTATGTAAACTATCAAATAAACGTTTTAGTAACATTATCGATGAAGTCTCTGTTCATGTTTTATAGGAAAATAAGTGATTCATTTGTAAAACAAAGTCTGCACATAGCTTTTTCCCCTTCTGAAATAGATCAATTTATTAGTCTAACTGAGGTTTCATATAAGAAAATTGTCAAATATTTCGACTGATAATCATTTTTCAAATACTGTTCAATGTCAATAAAAATTCATACGTATCTTGACTGTTGCCACCGCCCAAATAAAACTATACTGGTGGACACTTCGACAGTATGATTTAACGAATTTCTGAGTCTGATCTTAATCATCTCTTTATCATTCTGTCTCATCATCAGCCTTAATTCTATTCTAGTGTGAATACATAGTCTGATCTTTATTATCTCTTTATCATTCTGTCTCATCATCAGCCTTAATTCTATTCTAGTGTGAATACATAGTCTGATCTTTATCATCCTTTTATCATTCTGTCTCATCATCAGCCTTAATTCTATTCTAGTTTGAATACATAGTCTGATCTTTATCATCTCTTTATCATTCTGTCTCATCATCAGCCTTAATTCTATTCTAGTTTGAATACATAGTCTGATCTTTATTATCTCTTTATCATTCTGTCTCATCATCAGCCTTAATTCTATTCTAGTTTGAATACATAGTCTGATCTTTATCATCCTTTTATCATTCTGTCTCATCATCAGCCTTAATTCTATTCTAGTTTGAATACATAGTCTGATCTTTATTATCTCTTTATCATTCTGTCTCATCATCAGCCTTAATTCTATTCTAGTTTGAATACATAGTCTGATCTTTATCATCTCTTTATCATTCTGTCTCATCATCAGCCTTAATTCTATTCTAGTTTGAATACATAGTCTGATCTTTATTATCTCTTTATCATTCTGTCTCATCATCAGCCTTAATTCTATTCTAGTGTGAATACATAGTCTGATCTTTATCATCTCTTTATCATTCTGTCTCATCATCAGCCTTAATTCTATTCTAGTTTGAATACATAGTCTGATCTTTATTATCTCTTTATCATTCTGTCTCATCATCAGCCTTAATTCTATTCTAGTTTGAATACATAGTCTGATCTTTATCATCTCTTTATCATTCTGTCTCTTCATCAGCCTTAATTCTATTCTAGTTTGAATACATAGTCTGATCTTTATCATCCTTTTATCATTCTGTCTCATCATCAGCCTTAATTCTATTCTAGTTTGAATACATAGTCTGATCTTTATTATCTCTTTATCATTCTGTCTCATCATCAGCCTTAATTCTATTCTAGTGTGAATACATAGTATGATCTTTATCATCTCTTTATCATTCTGTCTCATCATCAGCCTTAATTCTATTCTAGTTTGAATACATAGTCTGATCTTTATTATCTCTTTATCATTCTGTCTCATCATCAGCCTTAATTCTATTCTAGTTTGAATACATAGTCTGATCTTTATCATCCTTTTATCATTCTGTCTCATCATCAGCCTTAATTCTATTCTAGTTTGAATACATAGTGCAACTGTTGGCAATGTTTTCGCATTTGTTTCGGAATCGGTATATTAATTACCGAAGTGTATAACTTATTTTCTGTGTGCCTGTACATGATATTTGATCTTCTTAATAAATTCCGTAAATGGCCCATCTACTCTATCTCTATTAATGGGGTAGACCAGCAGTCAGACCGTTCTCAGATATTCGACCAGATGGTGTTTTCTCACGGTGACTTATGGGTTGAGTGGGGTCCTCGGTTCAGGTTTATTCAATATTCCGATGTTCGCCCAAGCCAGTCTTGATCGGATTCCTTAGGTTGTCAGTGGAAAATGGCCTTTATCTCACATGTCCTCTAGTTTGTTTAAAGCCAATAAAAACAAACCAAAACAATCACACGGTTGAATACATAAACTGTTAGAACCACTAATCAAAAGGCTAAAAGCTCTAAAAGTAACTCAAGCTGTGTCAATTTTAAACCGTCTGTATTTAACATGCCCTGTACTAAGACTACTGTCAATACATACTCTTGACAGTGAATTAATATCATGTTCCGCCCTTGACTAGATATATTCAGCCCAATAACACTATCCTGCTTTTCGGGGAATCGACGCAAAAGAGCAGGTGTGCTCGTATATATTTTAAAGATTCTTACCTCTGCCATGAACAAAACAACTGACCTTTCGATCTGTAATCTTGCTCGATATACATAGATGAAGCAGCCTCAGTTAATAATAATGTAGAAATATGCTGTATTATCTTTTCGTATACACTGACATTTCGTATTTGCTGCGCTCACATCCAGTGATAGTACTAAAGGTAGGCGTGCTGAGCACGCTCATTGGCTAATATCAATCAGGTTTTGAAATTTATGCAATATCACGATCGTAGCAATTGATCATCTCAATATATTGTAACAGTTGCTGCTATTGTGGGTTTAACGCCAATTGTTCAGCGCACAATAAGCGATACATGGCGGCTAGTATAACTGGTGGAGGAAGAACCCTGGAAACCAAGGGAAGAACCACTGACCCACGTTAAGCTACTGGCAAGCTTTCTCACATACCCACATAGGCCGAGTCAGGGACTTGAATCCACGCAGAGGCGATATGGCAGTGATCGGTAATGACCAGAGCTTTAGACCACTTGGCCACCCAGGACCACTATCCTAAAAGAAAACTTTCAAATAATACAGTAGCAAGGAATCTGCTAGAACATCTAGTACTGGAATATCTTGATGTATTAATTTATTTGCTGCGTATCGCCCACACGAAAAATGTAAATAGTCGTATTCCTTTCTAGCACTACGCCATACTTCCCAATATGTTTCTTAGTCTATGACAAATGCAAAGTCCATCTCGTTGTTCAGAAACGTTTGGCTCTACCTTTGTAATTAAAATGGTAAGAAGAACAGAAATTACCGATGCCAGTGGGTTTACATATATGTGCATATGGAATACAGGACTTCAAAAGCATATACACAGAAAAAGGCATGCACACAGTTCAGACTAGTGAATATATATATATATATATATATATATATATATATATATATATATATATATATATATATATATATATATATATATATATATATATATATCATTAGCCTACGCAGCTATTATGGAATACTGATAAATATTACAACTGACAGCTACTGGTAACTGCCGCTTAGACGAAATTAGGTTCTGTATGTATTAGCCATGTATGTAATCATGGATAGTCAGTGCGAAGTCATCCATATAATTGAAGGTAGATGCCAACCTGGATGTATATGTGTATACATGCGTGCATGTGCTGAAGATCCTTACCCTAATCCCAGTCTGACTCGAGAATGAAAAAGAGGGGAAATGTTTATAGATAAGCATGAATACGGTTGAAAATTGTAAATAAAACAATAATATCATCATCAAAACCCATCATTCTTTCCCGAATTGCATGCTCAGCTAGACGAATACTTATATCTAAAGTGTAACGCATTTTCAACTCACATAAATTTTTAATATGCCTGAGAGATACTATATATATCCCAATTTGAGTACATCTGAATAAAGAGGTAAACAGATGTGTGTGTGTGTGAGAGAGAGAGAGAGAGAGAGAGAGAGAGAGAGAGAGAGAGAGAGAGAGAGAGAGAGAGAGAGAGAGAGAGATATGCACACACATTTATAGATAGACAGACCTGCGTACGTGCGCGTGTGTGTGTGCATGCATCATGGGTGCATTAATAAAAAAAAATATACGCCCCTATAAACAGGCAGATGGATAGACGGTTTGATAAAGAAATAAAGTGAGAAAGCGCTAAAGGGTCCATACACATACATTAATCTAGAAATATCGAACATGTACCTGTCAATTAGTCCTTGCAGACATGGAGTTTCACAAAATGTGTGTTGACATGGAAGAAGTTTAGGATTTTTAAACCGGTCCAGGCATATTGGACACCTCAGCAACTCATTAATATGTTGTGCCGAGTAACTCAATCCTTCTTCATCCTCCGTGTCTACCATAGCTGCCATTCCTGCCTTTTATTCTAATAAAACAATTTTGTTTTCAGTTTGCGTGCTTCCGCATTTTGTATCTGAAAATAAATTAATAAACAGGATTTTAATCCAACATAATCGTTTCTTTGATGGAATAGTTTTAAGAGGTGGAAGGTGTACATGTAAAAATTTGTGCTTATGCTTAAACAGCCCGACGGTATAATTAATAACGGACAAAATTACAAGAGCTAAGGATTTAGACAATGAAACTCTGTCTTCTTGAGTAAACTGGTATTTTTCGGTTTTATAAAGTTTAATGCCGTTTTCAGCACATGACAGGCTATTAATGGCGGTAAGTATATTTAGTGCAGGAAAAGCATGGAAAGACCCCAGGAAGAACAACCGACCCACGTTGAATTACTGGCAAGCGTTCTCACCTACCATGTTTGTAGAAGATCAAGTGAAGGCAGAGCATATCATCTTAATATACCATTAAGAAGGTTGTTAAGGTGCTCAATTAATTACAGGTAAATCAGCACAACCGTTGCTATTCTGTTGCAAACAAGCTATATATATATATATATATATATATATATATATATATATATATATATATATATATATATATATATATATATATATATAAAGAACACAAATTATATGGCGAATAACAACCCTTTCAAGCGTACTGGATCCACCAAGGGATCACGTGTGTCAGGGATTAATTAAAATAGATGCAATAAACTGACGACGAACAGTACGAAACTAGTAACTAACTAGCCTAAGCCCTTCGACTCTTAATGAGTCCTTTTCAAAGGCAAATACAAAACATATATACGACAAACAAATAAACACAAAAACGTTGTGTTTGTAAACCTCTACATGGCTGTCTTCACATTTGCTAAAACTATAAATACAACCGGCTTGTATAGACTAGTTGCGGAAACTGAAAACGTTGTATAATTCCCTAAAAGTCTACAAGCCAAAGCGACATCTTTTTTACTTTTAGTACATATGTAACGCAGATTATATCCCGGATATTTGATTCTATACCGGTTATTCTTATAGTAAAAATTGAAGGATAATAAGAAGATTTAGAAAATGTTAAATTCTACTAGTGCATAGTTTTCATTTTCTAGTCTTCTTGGTTTAGACCGCTTGGTTTCAATGTTCTAAAGCGGCGTATCCAGTATGATTCCTTTGTCTTCCTGGTTTCGGAACTCCAGCTGTGGTTCTTAGCAATAGCGATAAGTATTATATCACTGAAAGTGTGGGCAGGGGAGGAGAAGTGTTCTGCGACCGAGCTTCTGTACAGCTTTTTTGTTATCCAATCAGATCTATGAAGGTTTATCCTTTTGTGTAGCTTTTCAGTTTCTCCGAAGTACTGAAGGCCACAGATCTTACATGTGATGAGATAAATTACATTTTCTGTTTTGCACGTTTTGTTTGGACCATGTATGTTTAGTTTTTCTTTAGTCACTGTGCTAGTGAATGTCTTGGTCTCTATCATATGTTGACAGGTTTTGCATCTTTTATCGCCACAGGGTCCAGATTGACTAGGTTGGTTTTGACTAGCGATTGGCGTTAGCTTTGCCCTGACTAGGATGTCCTTTAGGTTTTTTGGTCTCCGGTAAGCTACTACAGGTTTGTTCGGAAGTATTAGGTTTAGTATGTCTAACGATTGCACGGTTGGCCAGTACTTTGTGATGATTTTACCTACTGTGGGATTGTCTGGGTGATAGGTCAGAATAAATGGTATCCTATCAACCTTTTCTTTCTGTCCATATCTGAGTATCACGGTTTGTTTGTTTGGCCCTTTGGATTGCCTACCAAAAACTGGACCATGATCCAACGCTGGAATATGCAAAAATCATCACTAATGTTATTGACGAGGCGTACCAAAGCGGACACATAGACCTGCAAACGAAAAACTACTTAAGCCCAGAAAACCCAAGAGCAGGTAGATTTTATCTTCTACCCAAAATCCACAAACAAGAAAACCCTGGCAGACCTATAATCTCAGGTAACGGGCACCCCACAGAAAGGATATCAGAATATTTAGATCATTTTATGAGACCACATGTCCACAAATTACCATCCTATCTTCAAGACACGACAGATTATCTCATAAAAAGCAAAGCTAGTGAACCATTACTGCCAGATACATTACTTGCTTCCTTAGACGTCACATCTTTGTACACCAACATACCGCACAACGAAGGTTTACAGGCATGTAGCGAAGCATGGAAAACAAGAACTGTAAACAATCCACCCACACACTTCTTAGTACAACTCTTGGAGCTTGTCCTAAAACTCAACAACTTTGAACTTAATGAAGAAAACTACCTACAAATCAATGGAGCTGCAATGGGTACTAAAATGGGAAAACTTGAGGGTCAGCTCTTAGCATCGGTTGAGCGTACACCATACCAGCGGGTACGCTTTATCGATGATATAGAAATGAAGTGGCAGTATGGAAGAGAAAGTCTGGATGACTTCATATCAAAGGCAACAACTTCCATCCTTCAATAAAATTCACGGCAGAAATTTCCAACTCAAACCATGTTTTCCTGGACACAACAACCAGACTGGTGGAAAACAAATTACACACAGACATCTACTCGAAACCAACCGACAAACACCAGTATCTCCTCCCAACCAGCTGTCATCCAAAACACTGCATTAAGAACATTCTATATAGCCAGGCACTGAGGATACGCAGAATTTGCTCCGACGATGTAAGATTCCTAGAAAGGTCTGAAGAGCTGGCTAAACATTTAATTTACCGAGGCTACGACAAAGACCTGATTGCGGAGGCAATCCAAAGGGCCAAACAAACAAACCGTGATGACCTACTCGGATATGGACAGAAAGAAAAGGTTGATAGGATACCATTTATTCTGACCTATCACCCAGACAATCTCAAAGTAGGTAAAATCATCGCAAACCACTGGCCAACCGTGCAATCGTCAAATATACTAAACCTAATACTTCCGAACAAACCTGTAGTAGCTTACCGGAGACCAAAAAACCTAAAGGACATCCTAGCCAGGGCAAAGCTAACGCCAATCGCTAGTCAAAACCAACCTAGTCAATCTGGACCCTGTGGCGATAAAAGATGCAAAAAACATCGCTATTGCTAACAACCACAGCTGGAGTTCCGAAACCAAGAAGGAAAAGGAATCATACTGGATACGCCGCCTTAGAACATTAAAACCAAGAGGTCTAAACCAAGAAGACTAGAAAATGAAAACTATGCACTAGTAGAATTTAACATTTTCTAAATCTTATTATCCTTCAATTTTTACTATAAGAATAACCGGTATAGAATCAAATATCCGGGATATAATCTGCGTTACATATGTACATAAAGTAAAAATAGATGTCGCTTTGGCTTGTAGACTTTTAGGGAATTATACAACGTTTTCAGTTTCCGCAACAAGTCTATATAAGCAGGTTGTATTTATAGTTCTAGCACATGTGAAGACAGCCATGTAGAGGTTTACAAACACAACGTTTTTGTGTTTATTTGTTTGTCGTATATATGTTTTGGATTTGCCTTTGAAAAAGAGTCATTAAGAGTCGAAAGCGCTTAGGCTAGTTAGTTATTGGTTTCGTACAGTTCGTCGTCAGTTTGTTGCATATATATATATATATATATATATATATATATATATATATATATATATATATATATATATATATATGGTATAACGGTACCAATTGTACAACCCCAGGTGGGCGGAGCTTAAGGTGTAGGGAACATTGCATTCAGAAATAAACAACAAAACTAGCTGTGATTGGTGCATTATGTAAGAGTTGTACTTTCTGTTAGGCTTTAAAAAAAAGTTGAGCCTCTTGGCAATATGTGAAATTATGTTAATTCATATCTAGATCACATTTTGTATTTTTTAAGATTTTTTTAAAATGTGGTACACATGACTGAAAATGTGACCGGTGTAACTTGATAACTCTTACCCCTGTCTAGTTCCAGCAGAGTTATCTCTCTTAAATGCAATGAAGTACCTATTTTCGATGTTATCAAATGAACAATCTAACGTGACAGTGTGTGACATGCATGCTGAGGTAGGATAAAAAGTATATTTATTTCGCAAAACATTAGCATTGCGGTCTATGGAAAAGCAATTGGTACCGTGATACCATATATATATATATATATATATATATATATATATATATATATATATATATATATATATATATATATATATATATATATATATATATATATATATAGGTCAAAAAGGTTGCCGTCATTAGTCACCTCGTCTAACATGAAGAAGATGAGAGGTTTGTTTATTCTACATCTCCGAGCCAACTGGGAATTAAAAACTTGAAGAAAAAAAGAAGTCTTTCTAAATAAAAGTAATAACTGCTTGACTACCTCTGCGTTCATCAATCGCTGATTACTTACAGTAGACGTTCATTAATACCAGATTACCCGAACGTTCATGAATACCTGCTTAGATCTACATTCATGAATACTTTTTAGCTCTTCGTTCATGAAAACCTGATTACCCCTACGCTCATTAATACCTGATTACTTCTGCGTTCATGAATACCTGATTGCCTCTTAGTTCATGAAAGCCTGATTACATATACGTTCATGAATATTTGATCACCTCTACGCTCATGAATACTTGATTACCTCTACGTTCACGAATACTTGATTACTCCGTTCTGGAATACGTAATTACCTCACGAATACCAATCATCAAAGCATAATCTCTAGAACTGCGTATATTCGCAGAGTTCCATAAATAAAACAATATAGGTCATTATGTATGTGTCGAACATGTTTGGATACTGCATTAACATCAACATAACATATGCAATCACTATCGTTATCATACGTGGTGGGAACCATTATCAGATCAGTCACAAAACAGGGTTCTGAAAAATTCCAAAGAAAATAAAAAGGCCCATCTCTTATCATTTTAATTTGCTTTCAGTTTTCAATTTATTTACTCAATGTGCTTTCTTTATTGCGTATGTTTTTTTTTCCTTTCTTTCGGTGAATTTAGTTTAGCCCTATACAGAGATATCAGTCCCAGCCCTATGTATCCATCTCTCCCTTTGCCCTATATATTCATCTCTCCTTTTCTAAATATGTTAGTAACTCGCTGTTTCCCTCAGAAAGTATCATACCGTTCGATAGTTTAGAGCAAAGATGCTTATGTCTCTATCCATCTTTATGTCTTTTCGTCCGTCTCTGAGTATGTTACGTCCGCTAAAATATTCAGTAAACGAACTTCTGAAATAAAGTATTTGAAAATTATCAACTTTTTTTGCGATACGTATCAGATCATGTTCCTAATTCTCTCCGTATAAATAACTAGATCCAAATATATGAAGATATGAATGAAAATAAAAAAAAACAACAACAAAACATAAAGTATCGCTAGTGCCAATGTTAATTAATAACATACTCATCTCTATCCTGATTAAAAATGTGATGTTGATACTTACAAACAGCACGAAGTCCTTTATGAAGTGAACAAAAGTCTGTTCAACACAAACGATCAACATCTGCATGTATACTATTACTCCACTGAGAAAACCACATAAAATTTTACATCTTTTGGAAGATAGGTGCAAAATATGTCTAACCCCAAGTATGACGTAAGATGAAGGAGTTTGTAAACAAAGACTCCAAGAATGCCTCATAAAAAAAGGCTTCTACGCGATTCTGAATCTTATGAAGGGCATGTTGCCAGATCCACCAAAAATAAATGTCTGGATGTCCTAATGGCCAATTTACTACAGGCTGCCCTTCGGAGTTCCATCGCAATGGCCTCGACTTGGGAATCAAGTGTTACACAATATTGAAAATAACTTAGTTATTCCAAAGGCTGGACTAAATACCCCTCTGATATTTTGGCTAATTGTCGATGATCAGAATATGGAGGAATTTGTGAAGCATTCTGTACTGATGCTAATTATAAAATGTGGAGATGATTGAGGCACACTGGGGGAGGGAAAATGGTATTACAGTTGCGAGGCCCCAAGGGTCGTAATGATGACAATTTTGTTTCCATCAATACTCATTACTACTCAATTAATCTTTTCACTATGTTCTTACAATCGCATTCTAGAACATCTAGAAACAAAGATAACCGATCCAGACCCATGCCCTGATATGCAATACTATTGATATGACAGTTGTATGGTTTACTGTTAAGACAAAGAGGAGGAGCTTGACCTCTTTCCCCGTTTTTTGAATGTCAGAGGAAGAAATACGTAGAAACATTCCACAGCTGCGTGTGAGCCAACTTTGTCAGCGCAAGCAAATGAAAACATTACACATGTACCTAAATATTTCGGATTTCAATAGCACAAATATTTAGAACCTAGAAATTATAGCTTACAAAGAAATATGAAATGTAATATTGGGCGTCACGTGTCAGCAAGACGTTCTCATCTTTAATTTAGGAAGATGGTCAATCAAAATTTGCGTGGCCCAATTATAACAAAAAATTTGCTTGTGAAACTTAAGTATAATTTACTTCAATTACAAGGAATAAGTTTATTAAGTCCATAAACAATTACTTCAAATCATCAAACTTATCACTGAAGAAATGAATTCCTCATATAGAATAAATCGCATGGATGTATTATATTGTACCGCTCACGTAATAGGTTATATATATATATATATATATATATATATATATATATATATATATATATATATATATATATATACAAGAGTGCAGGGCACAAATACCTGACCCATACACACTAATATGAAATGTGAACATCGACCAGAGAGCAGGACACAAATACCTTACACATGCAAACTAATATAAATAGTGAAACTCGACCAGACGGCAGAACACAAATACGTGATCCATGCATACTAATATGAAAGTTGAACCTCGACGTGTGTGTGTGTGTGTGTGTGTGTGTGTGTGTGTGTGTGTGTGTGTGTGTACTCAGTTTAGAAACTTCGCATGCTGTACAACCAGAGAAAATTTCCATTCTTTTAACTGGAATTATTTTTTTAAATATAAAAATATAATAAAGCAAAACAAATCAACCATATAGTTTAAGGATTTCATATTTTTTTACACCCTTACCTTTATTAATATATCTTTCAAAGAATAGTACCAAAGTTATCTTAATCTTTTATCTTGCAGTTATACATGTTGATGCATATTTGGAAGCAATTTGCAACTTTGTATTCCGTCTTCCTAGTATCACTGTGTCCGTCGCAATGCACAACTTAATCAGTTCTCCTGAACAGCGAAACGGTTTAAATTACATCATCTTATAGGCAAAATTTGCGGATCTTATTCACGTGTGGACTTTCTGTCGAAGAATTTTGGCTTATTCACATATGGACTTTCTGTTGAAGGAAAAACTGCTATCGTCAGTGGACATCTTTATACCTCCAAAATCACAGGTAAGTTCAGTGGAGGTTTAAACATCCAACAGTATGGAAGATAAAGTTGCAAATTTGTACCCAGTATATATATATATATATATATATATATATATATATATATATATATATATATATATATATATATATATATATATATATATATATATATATATATATATATATATATAAGATGCGAATATAATTAGAAGGATTTTAAAAATGTTGGGGGAATGCTTTGATTTTCATAGTATAGAAGAATTTTATATATTCGGATATGCACGTTATACTTTTGTCAATATTTTATTAAATCTCTAGGAAAAGAGGTTGACAAATACAAGGTGCTAACCATTTTCAACCACCTTTTGATTAAACATATTCTGTACTCCTGTATATATCATTATACACGCTTCATATCCTATGCTTAAATATGAAAATATGCTCTAAACAGGGACCGATTCAGGAATAGTGTGTGTGTATGTGTGTGTGTGTGTGTGTGTGTATGTGTGTGTGTGTGTGTGTGTTAAACAAGAAAGCAAGGAGTCTGTGAGATGAAACCATTCGTGCCGAAGATCAGGAGGAGACACTTAATTTGGAAATGGTGGGGTGGGTGTGCCTGCGCGCTGCCCCACCGTCCCCAATCTGTCCCGGCTTAATCTGGTCATTGTAGAAATAAAACGATCTTTGTGAAAGCAAGAGACTATTCAAATAAAAATCAGCATGTATACAGATGACAATAGCTTAATTTATTTGACGTTGTCGTCAAAGTTGTTGAAGCTTATTTTAATTGACTAAAACTGTATCTCTTATTTCCGTAAACGGTGTTACAGTATCTAACTGCTTATTCCATAAATATGAAAGTGTCAGTTATCTAACAAAAGAGCCGAGATATTTCCATCGTAAACACTGAGACACTTGATCGATTTATGTCAAAACTAAAAAATGAATCGATTTATGTAAAAGTTGAGACACTGGATCAATTTATATTGAAGCTGAGACATTGGCTAGATTTACGTAAAAACTGAGAAACAATATCGACTTGTTTATGCTTGTAGTAGCGTTTTATAGCACCTCAGCATAAAAGTGGATACATGGTATCAACTAAAGGTATAGTCTAAAAAAAGTAAATAATGAATTACACACACACACAGACACACACACACACATTTAGGAAGATTAATCCTTCCAAATAAATTAAAAATTAAGTACATCAAAATATAAAACATAAATATGTCAAAGTTCTTTAAAACGCACATAAAATATCAATTTTGTCCAATGTAAAATCCTTAAAACGTGGTCTGAACGTTTTTTTTAAAAAAAAAAAACAACAAACAAACCATATTCTCTTAAACAGTCTAAGATTTTCTCGGGCGGAGACGTTCTCATACAGTTTCTTCAAGCATTTCACGTCCAAATACCTCTGTCTCAAAGGAGTTGGGGTAGAGGTCTATTCAAGAATACTGGTTTATAACTCTACAAACTGATAACTGAAAATCCAGGCAATCAAATTCAATCAAAAATTAAACAATTTACAGTGGAACCTCGAAATTCACTTTAAATCCAGTTATTCCTAGCACTGTCAGAGTGCAAAAAGTTAAGTTTGAACAAATGACGTATCGCTCCACTATTTACAGTAATGACGCTATATTTTCATGGGAAGCATAAGTTTTAGATCTGATCACTATAAAGATGTACACTGATGTTTTTTTCTTTAAATCAGGGGTGCACACACTTTTTCAGTATGCGAGCTACTTATAAAATGACCAAGCCAAAAAAAATCTTACTTCCACAAAAATGCAAAACATATATAGTTTGACGTCTGTTTTTTTTAATGCTATGCGAGCTACTCACACTACCTTCGCGATCGACCGGTCGATCGCTATCGACGTATTGTGCACCCCTGCTTAAAATTCATCAAACCAAGAAGGCATGATACTGTGGAAAAACAAAAGTATACCTCTAAATAATATTACAGAATGTTTATAAATCAATTCTTATGAAGTCTGCTTAATATAAAGTAGCAGAACTCAACGGCCGTTAGCAACATTACGATGCAAACTAAAAATAAACAAAAAAGCCCCACCCACTATTAAATCCACAATATATTTACACAGAGAATCAAGGAGAAGACCACTATCACATGATAAAGCCTGCATATAAATCCCATGACATGCAATTAAAAAAAACAAACAAACATGCTGAGCTGAAAGGGCTTCATATAATTTGATGGCAGGCAGATCTTTAGAGTTATTTAAAGTATAAATAACTGAAAATTTGGACTAAGCTAGTTTCACAAGGTTGAAACAAAGAGTGGTTGGATAGATCACAAAGAGGATGTCACCATTACACAGTGTCGTCCCCGGGGAGGGGGAGATGCAAGAGTGAAGACCGTACCGGGTGACACCATCGGAGGGGTCGGGGTTGACACCAAAATGACTGTCTAACATTTTTGAATTTTTGTGCAGGGGAGGGGTTCTATGGGGGGTGACA
Organism: Potamilus streckersoni; assembly: GCA_016746295.1. Classification (NCBI taxonomy): domain Eukaryota; kingdom Metazoa; phylum Mollusca; class Bivalvia; order Unionida; family Unionidae; genus Potamilus; species Potamilus streckersoni. Next base: position 1,051,857 of record JAEAOA010000217.1, read on the forward strand.
ACGTGAGTCATTGCAATGACTGTCTATACATTTTTTTGAATTTTTGTGCAGGAAGGGGGACCATGGGAGTGATACCATGCGATACGGCACTAGGTGATACTAACCCTAGTGACGCCACCAGTAGGTCATTCCAAAACGCAGCATTTAAGAGTGGTCGTATATCTTGAAGTGCCAACTGTGCACTTTATTAATTTTGTTTTGTATTGAAAGCAATATGAATACTATTTTTAAAGACAATATGTACTAAGCAGGGAGAGCTATTACACGTACAACTGTAGATCTAGAAATTTCAACATCAACCCACAGCTCAAAGATACAAAAAATGTGGCATTTAGCTTTGGTTCAAGTTAAACCATTTGTTTATAAATGCACAATAGTTTTTTTTAAATGCAGATCACAGTGTCCATTCTTTCAGATTTTTAATTTAAGCATGTAAGTTTTGCTTACAGAATGCAATGTCAGGTGGTAATGGTAAGACAAAACAAAGACCGAGATCTAGCACACAGCATACTTCGATACTGAAAACTCATTTTTCACCATCCTTTGTGTGTAAATACTGAAATGACATCATGCAGCTTTTCAAAAATATTATGACACTCAGTCTCTAGAGCGAAATGTATTTATATCGTGTCTTTGACCTTTGTCCATGATTGAAGATATAGCTTTGGTGCATAACTGATATTTATCATGATTGTTTGTTAAAAATAGGTTGTTTATTGATATCTGAATTCAACGGCTAGTTCTTGTTATAAAAAACTTAGAATAATTTTTTTAAAAACTTAGAATGTTCGGGGAAATCAATTTCTGACCTGCATACTGGTCATTTTATTGTGTCTTTTGTTTTTATACTTTGTACATTCTTCTCAGTCTTTGGGAATCTATGATCCTAGTCTTTAGTTGTGATCAGATATAATTTGAGAGGAATCATTTATTAAATTATTCATTGGAATTACAAAGTGCTCATTTACTCTTTTGAATGCAACATCATTTGCTGATTATTGTAAATTCATACAAAAGCATTGTGAAATATCAATACTGTTGGTACATTAACCTATTTAATACTATTAGTATATCAGCACATTCAAGACTTGGAATTCATTCAAAATACTTTATTTTTGGATCTGTGATAAGAATTTAGGATTACATGAGATGTTCAGCAAATGTGGGTATTTGAGAAATATTGCCAGTAGTTTCATGAGGTTCAGTGGTTCTTTCCGGGGTTTTTCTAGGTTCTTCCACCACCATTTATACTGGCCGCCATATACAGCCTATCTTGTGCTGAAAAATGGTGTCGAGCCCTATAACAACAGCAACAACAACAATAATACTGAATAATACTGAATGTTCCTTTTAATTTTCAAATTGTATTCTAGGGAAATAAATTTCTTTCTTGATTTTTACATGTTGGTTTTGATTTTTCTGCTATTTAGTTTAAGACCACTGAGTTGTAACAACAGAATAGAACCAGTATCATTCAATGGATCAATTAGAGCTGCAAGTCATAATCTGAAAGTAAATAAATTGTAAGCCAATCTTTATCAATGATTTACTTCAAGATTAGTGAACTCTGGAATGTTTTACCAGAAACAAAATGGAATAGACACAATCAGTATTTTCAAGGCTATGCTGAAAGAAGTGTAAACATGCTGAATTAATTCTGACCTGTGTCATAAAAAAGATAAGGACATGATTCAAGCCAAAATACATCAGAAAGGTCACACTATGGGTCAGCAATATTAGTGGACAAAAAGAAGAAAGTCTTAACAATGTGTTAAAGTATTTAATGAATGTTGATAGATGAAAGACAGATGCACCTCTCAGAAAAATCAGCAGCCTCTAGTGTGAGTTAACATTGATGATGTAATAAATATCTATTGTCGATTGCATCAAAATCAAGTTGCTGTATAGATAGGCACTATGTGAGGAATCATGTTTGTAATCATCCATGATCCTGGACAAGGAGATGGTCATGCTAAACACCTGTTTGATCACAGAACACAGAATTATGGAAGCAGAAGGACAGAAAATTATAATTAAAAATCAATTAATGAATCTACACGAGAATCTTTAAGAGTAAAAAATTTGGAACGTCTCTCATGAATGTTATCTTGACATTAAGCTTTTATTTTTGATTTTACCTACAACATTAAAGATGTGTTCACCAAATCTTGTTTAAAAAGGAGCAAATGGTAAACTTGCAGAGCTTTCATGACATACTCACATATAATACAATGGTCCAACACAATAAAGTGCTTAAGAATTTAACATGGCTTTGGTCATAGATTCAATTTTTGGAATGGCTGTACTTTATATATTGAACCTAACCAGTGAAACATTTTAAAAAATGTGCTATGCATGTGACATAAATCAGCATATGGCAACTTTTCTTATAACATAATTTTCCTTTATGGCTCCTTTGAGCAACCACTGTATTCTATGTTACAGTGTGTGATCACTACATTCTGTGCTACAGTGTGACCACTGTATTATGTGCTACAGTGTGTGATCACTGCATTCTGTGCTACAGTATGACCACTATATTTTGTGCTACAGTTTGTGATGACTGCATTCTGTGCTACAGTGTGACCTCTGTATTCTGTGCTACAGTGTGTGACCACTGCATTCTGAGCTACAGTGTGTGACCACTGCTTTCTGTGCTACGGTGCGTGACCACTGCATTCTGTGCTAGAGTGTGTGACCACTGTATTCTGAGCTACGGTGTGATCACTGTATTTAAATACAATATCATGTATCCATATTCTATACATGTTTTGGACCTTATGTTTTCACTAACATTAACACTCAAAAGTTATTTGGATTTTAAAAAATAATAACTTAAATGCAATACTTAATTGTTTTATGATTTTGTCTGATTTTGCCTAGAAATTTTGAAAAAGAATTCAAACTGACATGGTGAACGGCATATCTCTGCGTAAAATCTATTTGATATGAATTTGGAGCTGAAAAAAATTCTTTTATATGTTTGCAAAAACAGGAATAACAGTTAGAATACGACAGGAATTTGTGTTCCACTGTCTGTAACACCCACCCACTCCTAAACATTAGTTGTTTTTTTTTTCTTCACCAGAATCAACCAAAATTCGGTCGATAAACGTGATAGCGGAGTCGCTTGATTATAACAGTCTATCCTAAAGTAATGTTTAAAAATACCGAAAATATTTACCTCATACGTCGCATTTTTAAGCATAAAAGAACAAATATGCTTGGAAGACTTCCCACGTTGCCACCGAGTACTATTTTGACAGATAGTTTGTTTACAAATGACAATTTGTGGTAATCGTGCCGATATGTTGGCGCGCCACTTTATTTGACGAATTAAATTTTTATTAGTTGTTCTTATTCGTTTTATTCGATAAATATATAAAGTTAAATTAAAAGTGTGGCATTAAATTTTATCTGACTTCTCTTCGAGACACTTTACAACTTACCGTAAAACGGCATACTATTTGGCGTGACTGAATCAGGAGCACTGTAGGTAGGATATGCAGAATAAACATATCAAATACCACGTGTCTTCTGTCCTCGAGCAATGCATTTTGGTAGCAGATTTTGAAAAGCACAATGTATGAGTCTGAAAACATTTTAGATTACCATAAATATATAATACAAACTACAGGTACTCATATCTGCTAGTTAAAAAATCGTATAACTATACAGTATAGACTGTATTAAGCATTGGCTGACTCTATCTTGAAGTGGGTGGGATGGATCTTGTCAGTTGTTTTTGTTGTCACTTTTATTGGTGACAGAAACGAGTGCTTGTGATACAAAGGTGATGGTGGAGTGTAAGTATGTGGACGGGTCGTTTCGCCCACTTGTCCCGGACACAAGCTTCATGCTAAAATGGTCAAAATTATGAAATGTTTAAAGAAGACAACATATTCAAACCATTAAAATTCATTGCTCCATCAATTTGTAACTAGCATTTTCACACCTAACTCGAAAGTTCTTATAGTATTTACATTAGGCCAATAAGTCAACAATTTGTCTGTAATGACATTGATTTTCGGGACTGATATCATCTATTTATTAAAAGTAGCAATGAAAACAGCTGTGCGAAGGTGGTGTCAATCAGTCATCCAGTATATTGATTCATACTGAAAACAGCTGTGTGAAGGTGGTGTCAGTCATCCAGTATATTGATTCATACTAAAAACTGCTGTGTGAAAGTGGTGTCTATCAGACATCCAGTATATTGATTCATACTGAAAACAGCTGTGTGAAGGTGGTGTCAATCAGGCATCCAGTATATTGATTCACACTGAAAACAGCTGTGTGAAGGTGGTGTCAGTCATCCAGTATATTGATTCATACTGAAAACAACTGTGTGAAGGTGGTGTCAATCAGGCATCCAGTATATTGATTCATACTGAAAACAGCTGTGTGAAGGTGGTGTCAATCATGTATCCAGTATATTGATTCATACTGAAAACAGCTGTGTGAAGGTGGTGTCAATCAGGCATCCAGTATATTGATTCATACTGAAAACAGCTGTGTGAAGGTGGTGTCAATCATGTATCCAGTATATTGATTCATACTGAAAACAGCTGTGTGAAGGTGGTGTCAGTCATCCAGTATATTGATTCATACTGAAAACAGCTGTGTGAAGGTGGTGTCAATCAGGCATCCAGTATATTGATTCATACTGAAAACAACTGTATAAAGGTGGTGTCAATCATGTATCCAGTATATTGATTCATACTGAAAACAGCTGTGTGAAAGTGGTGTCAGTCATCCAGTATATTGATTCATACTGAAAACAGCTGTGTGAAGGTGGTGTCAATCAGGCATCCAGTATATTGATTCATACTGAAAACAACTGTGTGAAGGTGGTGTCAATCATGTATCCAGTATATTGATTCATACTGAAAACAGCTGTGTGAAGGTGGTGTCAATCATGTATCCAATATATTTATTCATTTTGAAATCAGCTGCTTTATTGATTCTTGTTTTTTCTATTGTACATAAATTTTAATAATAAACAAACCATTTAATAATAATAATAGCTTATGTTTATTATAATGAAAAATCAAGAACTGATATCAACAAGACTGTTTGTCGGTTATCATATTGGCATGTAATAAGGATTTATGCCAGTTTTTCAGTACTTTTTTATTGATCCAGCCCAAAAAGGCAGGCACATTCACTTTTTAGAAGGTATTACTCAGAGTACTGTTTTAGAAATTCTTATATATCAAAATGGGGCACTAATTTGCAGCTTCATCAATTTATACCTGAAACCTATCTAACAACACACAGCATTCGTTAAACACTCATTTTGTCACAAAAATACTTTTATGGCATTATTTTTTTCCCCCTTATTTTCAGTGGTGCAGACCCACTCACTGTCAGAGACTGTCAGACCCACTCACTGTCCGGTATTAGAGGATTCACTTCAAGATGGAAACTGGTTTTTGTGAAATTCCATTTAATGACCTGGAATTTTATGAGAAGTGTGGTGGAGGATCATTTGGAAGCGTGTACAGAGCCCTATGGAAATCTAGAAATCATATTGTGGCTGTGAAAAGGCTTCTTGTACTTGACAAAGAGGTATTATTGTGTAGAAGTCTTGCTGAAATAGCATTTTGTGTATTAGTCTCGCTTATAAAACTGCATTTTGTGTATTAAAGTCTTGCTAATGTAGCATTTTGTTCTTGAAAGTCTTGCTTATGTAGCATTTTTTTGTATTTTCATGAGAATGTAATCTGAGAACTATTGCCCTACTTTCTTGACTGTTTTGTATCTCCTATTAAACTGATGGGGTAGCAATTTTTGCCAAATTTGGTGCTTTACTTTAATATTTAACAATTGTTGTTATTATTTTTTGATAAAAGTCCCCAGAATCATGTGCACAAAATATTTACTTGAATATTTTCTGGTAAGTGTTTTTTTCCCCTATGTAAAGTGAACAAAACATTCAATTACTCTGACATTTTCCAATATTTGTTCCTCCTGTGGGTCAAACGTTCAAAATATGCAGTTACTGTGACATTTTCTAGTACATGTTTTGTCTCCTATGGGTCAGGGGTTTAACATATTAAGTTACTGTGATATTTTAAATACTGTTGGACCAAACTCTGTAGAGTCCTAACATGGTCTTGAGAGATACATCAAGTATGTCACAGATTTCTGGCTGTAACCTTGGGTTGCTGTTCACCCAATGATGCAGGTAGGTTGGGTGGGGCTATAATTAGTCTATCTCAAAATATATATGTAATTAAAATAAATTTGATTTGGCTTAATTGTTCTTTTACTGAACAAAAGTTTATATATATATATATATATATATATATATAGATGCAATAAACTGACGACGAACAGTACGAAACTAGTAACTAACTAGCCTAAGCGCTTTCGACTCTTAATGAGTCTTTTTCAAAGGCAAAGGTAACTATGTTTTGTATTTGCCTTTGAAAAAGACTCATTAAGAGTCGAAAGCGCTTAGGCTAGTTAGTTACTAGTTTCGTACTGTTCGTCGTCAGTTTATTGCATCTATTTTAATTAATCCCTGACAGACGTGATCCCTTGGTGGATCCAGTACGCTTGAGAGGGTTGTTATTCGCCATATGATTTGTATTCTTTATATATATATATATATATATACTTCAAAGAAATAAGAATTGAGAGAGAAAGAGAGAGAATGTTTCAATAGGTTCATTGAAGCAGGTGCTAATTTTTCTTAACACAGCTATCACGGATTTATAAGGGAAAGTAACAGCTTTTTCCATATTTCTATGAATACTAACATGCATAATTTGATCAATTTTCATTTTAAATTACCAATCTGTGCCACTCATGTCTAAAGATAATTTTAACACATATTGCCATATATACTCACTTATAAGTCTAGCTGCTAACTGCACAGTACAATGTGCCAGCAGTTCTAGATCTCTACAGTTAATTGTGAGTAATAAGTAAAAACAAACAGCATAATATGATGGCAGATCAGTGTTTATTTTGGCATTGGACTCAACTTATAATTATGTATATATGGTAATATTAAAGGTATATGAGATCAAATTTTCATCTTTCTTATATATATATATATATATATATATATATATATATATATATATATATATATATATATATATATATATATATACTGCTCCATTGTAAAGCTAATGTTGATTAATTTCAAATTTTTATATATACAGTCTGAGCCATGATAGTTACAGCGTTGATATACATGTAGTTGTGACATCATTAAACGAAATCCAATTTATAATGATGCATACATAGCCAATTTGCTTTAGCAATATATATATATTGTTTTGGAATTGTTAAAAACTCAATTTACACTTAACATTGATGTTAAACAAAATAGTAAATAATGTTGTTGTTTTGGCTTTAATGCCATTTCTCTGCACAAGATAGGCTGTACATGGTGGCCAGTTTGACTGGCAGAGGAAGACCATGGGAAAACCCTGGTAAGAAGCCTAGACTTTGGGAACATAATGGCAAGCTTTCTCATTTACACAACATTGGTTGAGCCAGTCACATGGACAGAGATGATATGGCAGCAATTGGTATAGACAAGCTCTTTCGGCTATTGGGCAACTTGGAGCACCATTCTGTGTGTGATTTTAGATTTTTAATGTAGCCTTAACAATTTCTCAGTCATAAGGATTCATACAGACTGATCTCAAAACAGGAGTGGATTTTTTGTTAACCAAGTCCCTGTATATACATATTTTCTCATGACAAAGATGTGGGTTATTTCCATGGAAAATTCTAATCAAATAGTAAATAAGTTTGTTTCTAGAACATTCTAAGCTGATAAACAACCTATAATAATAATCTAAAGTCATAGTTAAAAGTTCGTCTTTAAACATATGATCTTGTAGACAGCAGACTGTGAAAGAGGTTCTTAGCATAGAACACTATTTATATACAGATAAGGAACAGATTAGCCTCAGAAACCATATATAGATTGATGCTTATATAATTAGATGAGACATAGTTTGAGGTTTTTGATTTCAGTAGTTTTAATACAATGGAGCAGGCAGAAGGAGGATGGATATTTCAGTGTTAAATATGCCATTTACTTCAACCTGTTTTTACCTACTCTCTTTCCTTTATTTTGGTTACATTGGGGGAGCATTGATAAAATCCTGGTAACATCTGTTTCTTTAAGTATGTTTGTCAATTTATTCCCCATTATAGTTGTGCTCATGAACTCTACCTCCTACATTTACAAGACTTTCTTTATGGCTCATGATATGATTCAGAAAGCAACCTATCAGTATTAGAGTCAAAAGTCAAGGTTAATGGCTGCAAGAATAAAATTGGTTTCCACACTAAAAACATCAGTTCTACATTGCAGACCTGAACCAAACAATTTGGGTACTTTGCACTTGGGGTAAAGAAGAAGCTTGTCAAAATTTGCATCAAGACAAGGATTAAAAGAATCCTTACTGAAAGAATGAAAATGGTTTCTGGACAATAACTTTAGTTTTTCATGAGACTTAGACCAAACTTTGTGCATGGCATGCACTTTGTATAAGAAAGAAGCTTAGTAATTTTGGAATCAAAAGGGTGCAAAAATAACCTGTGACAGAAGGAAGAAAATGGTTTGTGTATAATTGCCTCATTTAATAATGGCATACATTTATCTTTATCAGAGGTCAGTGTCACTGTGTCGGAAAGAAGAAAATGGTTTGCACATGAAAACTTAGTTTTCAACCAGATTAAAAGCATGATTATATAATGCCTACACAGAGGATTACTAAACATGTATTGTACATATAATGTGCTATTCATGACACTTTTGTAATGAATTTTCTTCATCTGAATGTGTGGTAATTTTTCTTATTTAAAACTTGTTGGGTCTTACAGGATTTTCTCATTTTTATTGGGTCATATTTAAAAATTAAAGTGCACATGACTTGTAGTCTCAAGCCATTCATAATAACTTTTCTTTCAGGCTCAAGTACTAAGTGCCCTAAGTCATCGGAATATCATCCAGTTTTATGGAGCTGTTACTCAGGAACCAAACTTCTGTTTAGTCACTGGTTAGTATGAAACACATCTTACATTTCTTTGTGTATAATCGTGTTATCTGGCAAGGAACACTGGTGCAGAATAGCTCTATCTTATGCAACCTTTGTTGTGACTAGTAGACTGTTTTGACTGTCTGCTGTTAGCAAAGCGCACACAAAGTACCAAACACTTTATGATTTTCATCATCATTTCAATATTCTTTAATAATAATGATATAACATTAATTGCAGCACAGATTTGCATATTAAAGTGAGCAGTGGTTGAAGTTAAAGTGCTTGGAACCATGCCATTTTTCAGTGACTGACCTAGACACATGACTTTTGAGTCCAGTTTCAAGTTGAAAAGCAGCTGTTGTAAATGTTACATTTTGTTAAATTTTTATTCTCATTATTGTTTTTAATGTGTAAATCAGTTCTAGCAATAAATTTTGCCTCAGGTCATATAGTTTCTCTAATTTATACGAATGCATATGTAGGATTCTATTACTGTAATTGTTGATTAGTTAAGAAATTTTCAACTGAGATACAGTAGTTTGTTTAGTACAATTTTCACTGATTTACAAATAATTAAGAAAAAAAAACAAAGATGTCACATAATTTGGAGATTTGTATATTTTTTTTGTTTCATGTTTAGTTAATGTCATTGTTCATCTGGCATCATACTTTTAAATAAAGATTTTTTTTAAGAACATTATCACTTGTTAGCATCAGTGGATTATCTTTTGACCTTGGGGTTTGTATCAATGTAGATGAAACACTTACAAATTAAAAGTAAAATAAAGCATGATCACACTCAATCTTCTGTCAGGTTCATTGTGAAATGTTTGTTTTCAGTATAGCTAAAACATTTTACTAATGATTGTCAAGAACATTGTTCAGATTGACTTTGCACAAGTAAAACAGATAATATGTAACATCTTTGTGTGTTGGTAAGTAATGTTTTCCAATGGTGAGGATTAGATGAGTTGTTCCTGTTATTATTAGGGCTGTAAAAGCCACGCAAAACTTCACCTGGGTACCTAATGTGCCATTTAATGCGCAACCGGGTACTCCTTAGAACAGGAAAGACATGTAGTACAACCCTAGTTACCAAGCATGCAGCAGCCAATTAGTAGTGGGCCGCTGATGGTCATACTCCAAAATATAGACTGGAGTTGCAACTCAGACCAGCATACTAATGATATATGATATTTTCATAGAGTTGTGGACAGATTTTCTTGTGAATGGTTACTTGTCATTAATTTTCAATGCCCTGGTTTTTCACTATGGTTAGATACCCAGTTACCCGTTGAAAGCCCTGATTATTATGTACTTTTAAGTGAATTTCTCCCGTATTTTATACATACTGTAAAAAGTCATTAGATTTTATACCGTGCTTTACTGTGGAACAAATATTTTCAGATATGTTACAAGTTAAAACTAGTTAGGTTACTTGCTGAGTTTCAAGCTTGACTATGTAAGGAGAGCATGTGTGGTCAACCTTATGTTACCATTGGTGTTTGTGTCAGTGTACTCTATGTCACTGTTGGTGTTTGTGTCAGTGTACTCTATGTCACTGTTGGTGTTTGTGTCAGTGTTTGCATCCTATTTCGATTCTTGTTATTGGTGGCAAGTAGAACAAACAAATATAAAGTTTCTGGTTCCGATAGTGTTAAATTTATTTGTCAATGTTTGTAGTACAGCCGTACAATCCATTCCTTTTTTTTTTGTATACTTGGTATCTGTTGACTAACAACCCCACCAAGCTCCATTGAAAATACTGTTGATTTTGTTGCTGTTGTTGAGCTTAACGCCATTTTTCAGCACACGATAGGCTATTCATGGCGGCCAGTATTAATGGTGGAGGAAGAAACTGGGAAATCACCGAAAAGAAACACCGACCCTTGAGAAGCTACTGGCAAGCTTTCTCACATATCCACATTTGCCGAATCCTAGAATCGAACCCACGCAGACAGAGGTGAGATGGCAGTGATCTGTAACGGACAGTGCTTTAGACCACTCGGCCACTTGGAGCCCCCTGTTCATTTTGTCATCTAAATCTAATTGAAAATGTGAGTTAGGAGTCTTGAGTACATTTTAGGAGTCTTTGAGTTCATTTTAGGATTGTCTAAAAAATATTCGCCTTGAATTACTTGTTCCTTGTGAATTGTGCAGAATTGTGGCCAATTTAATTTAACTAAATCTGAATAATTTTGTTAGTCACCAGAACACGTGTTGGACATGTTTGACAGAACTGATCTTTTGATAGAATATGAAATGCCTAAATTGGACAATGTGATTTGATGCTAAGAAACTTATATTCAGAGTTTTTTTAATGATTGCTTAAACTGAAAATTGTATCTGGATGTTGACTATAATTTGTACAAAATGTACTTTTCTTAAGGTGGGAAATTACATTGACACCTCAGAAAATGATACTATATAATCTAGCTAGTTTCATTAGAGAAAAAAATTTTCTAGTTTTTGCTCAATGGATATCATTGATACTAAAGAAAATAAAAACAGCCCAAAAACCTTGTATATCTTGGTTATTGTTAAAAAAAAATTGTTCCCTTTATTTTGATCTATGATTGTTGTGTGTAATTGGGTTACAAAACTTGGTGTTATGTTAGATGTTTCCATTTCAAAAGAATGCTTGGTCATTTTTACTTTCAGGTCATAAGAGGATAAATTAGAGCAAGAAAACTAGATGATGACTTTTTGAAGCTTTATTTAAACATTTTTTTTTATAATTCATTTATTGCTATCTGAGACAGTAGTAATGGCTATATTTACAAAATAGTTTTCCCTATTTTATTAGCTGTACAATTTTGTGTACATCAGAGTAGTTCAAGGTAATTTTTCAAGCACATGGGAGCAGTCATTTAGATCTGCTAAAATTACACACAAAATGAAATTTCAAGCACAGTACACACCACTCTTTTGGCCTAGTGGTTAGAGTGTCCACCTCTGATGCTGGAGGGAACATGTTTGAACCCTGGCCGAATTTTAGCAAGGACATAAAAATGGTACTTGCAGTGCCTCTACATTAGTGTTAGTTCTGGTCGACATGGGATTAAACATAATATTTACAATTTGATAAATGCTTAGGTCAATGACAAAAATGTAAGATTAATTTATTACCAGTGGTCATGGAAGGTTTCTCTGATCATATTGACATGACATGACACTCAAGTTGGTATCATTTTCTGTATTGAATGTTAAAAATGAGTTAAAAGCACAATTAACTGGCTGTAGTGGCAGAGACAAATTGCATTTTGGAATAGTTGGACAACAGATTTTTTTTGATGTTTTGGTTGAAGAAAGGGAATTCCCTGTACATGTTTAGTAGAATTCTGGTTGTTGTTGTTGTTGGGCTTAACACCATTTTTCAGCACACGATAGGCTATTCATGGCGGCCAGTATTAATGGTGGAGGAAGAAACCGGGAAATCACTGGAAAGAACCACCGACCCTTGAGAAGCTACTGGCAAGCTTTCTCACATATCCACATTCGCCGAATCCTCGACTCAAACCCACGCAGACAGAGGTGAGATGGCTGTGATCCGTATTATGGACAGCTTGGAGAAGAAGTCGTGCATATATAATAAGCAGGGACATTTGTTAAAGGAAACCCCATGAAATGCCATAAAACAAGCAAATATCACAATTTTGTAACCCAGGGAGACTGGCTTTTGGTAGGCTCATTATTATCAGTATATAAACATTGCTGTTGTAGGGTTTAACACCATTCTTTGGCACAATATAGGCTATATATGGCTGACAGTATAAATGGTTGAGAAAGAACCCAGGATAACACTGGAAAGAACCACTGACCCACAAGAAACTACTGCCAAGCTTTCTCACATACCCACTTTGACCAAACCAAAGATTCAAACCCATGCAGACAGTGGTCAGATGGCAATTATCTGTAACCGTGAGTGCTATACACCACTCAGCCACTCAGGCACCCCATATCAACATTGTGCCTTCTACAGTGTACTACATTTTTATCCTGGTTAAGGTTTATAGTTTTAAATGTATTGGGACTTAATGACTGTTTTGCCTTTTCTCTTTTGAAACATTTAGTTTTAAAACAAAACTTCTTACTGTGATAAATATAAATTTCATTGTACCTATTTTTGGAAATGAGTTTAATTATTCTTTATTTTATGAGCCATGGAGAGCAAAAATTGAAATTGTTTAACAGATTTCATAAGTATTATTTGGAAAGTGCACAGCTGCAAGATTATATTTATCACATGACGGAGAAGTCCTATTTAACTTGATTAAGCTACAGAATAATTATGTAAAATGAATCTAAATTACATTAGGATGCCGTCACTATTATACCTTTATGTTATCATTATGTCATTTGTGACTTTATGAGTGATTATTATACATGTAACATTTATTAATGTAATATCACCATATACACCTAAAAAAACATATTAATAATGTGATGAATTGAAATTTTAAAAACTACAGCTGGGCTTAATCAAGATTAGATATCTGGATCATGTATGCTCTTGCTCTAGGTTAGGTTTAAGGATCATGTTCTTCAGGCTAGAATATCTGGATGATGATGCTTGCTTCAAATTAGAATAACTGGATCATATAGGTGCTTGCATCAGGTTAGAATATCAGGATCATGCAGGAACTTGCTTGATGTTAGATATCTGGATCATGTAGGTTAGTTATAAACTATACATATCCATCTTGCCAGTATTTATTTTCTTGTTCTATTTTCAGAGTATGCTGAGAATGAATCCTTGTATGCCTATCTTCAGAATCCAAAAAACTTTCTGGACTTTCAGCAGATTTTGAGGTGGGCCCAGGAAATGGCTCATGGTAAGGATATATGTCAGGGAACAAAATCCAAATTCATATCTGTGTTTGACATCTGGAAAATGTGAAAAACTTCAGTTTCTTTTGCACAGCATTATGAATGATATCAACATCTGTAGCTCAGTGCCTTTTCAGGTCAGCGTGATTAAATATAGTTAAAAGTACCTAATTCATTTTGTGAACAACTGAGTGATTATTCACTGACATTAGAATGTGTTTTTGTATTGAACAAAACACTTAAAACATGGGATAAATGCCATTGGTGTATACATAGATGCCAGGTATTTTAGGTCAGATTTTTTTAATGATAAAATAAGGAATTGGAGTGAAAAGTATGTTATTTATTTAATATGGTTCAGTTTTGTTTCCTATGTATGCAATCCATATGATATTTAAAAATGTAGATTACCTTTCTGCAGTCTAACTGTGAGGCAACAGTGTTGTTATAAAAAAAGCAAAAGAACCAAAAGCAGTGCAATATTTTTTGCTGATGGCTTAACAGGGTAGGTCAGGGCTTGTTGGATCAAGTTTATATATATATATATATAATATTCATTTTGATATACATTTAGATTGTGGTTTAGGACCCACTGATATTATGGTCAGTGATAAAGGATTTAGTTACAAGTGGCTATATGAAGGCAATATTCTTGAAGGATGCATTTGCCAAACTGATGGATAGACAGATATACACAGAGACAGACACCCACACATAAGTATAAAGTACAAATATACCTATACATGATTTATTGAGTTTTTCATTTGAAGTTTAAACTTTTGTTTCTTAAAAGATCTGGTTTTGGTTTTGAAAAACATGTTAAATGGTGCAGATAACAGCTTTTGACTGAGGTGCATTATAGTGATTTTCATATATATATATATATATATATATATATATATATATATATATATATATATATATATATATATATATATATATATATATATATAAAATAGAGTAAATCTTGTATGTATTTCCATGACCAGGCATGAACTACCTCCACTGTGAAGCCCCAGTGAAAGTAATACATAGAGATCTCAAGTCAAAGAATGGTAAGAATATCAGCATTCCATTCAGATAAAGTGGAGTATAAACCTTAGGTGTGAAATTCCCATTCAGTTAAAATGCAGTAGACACTTTAGGTACTAATGTCCCATTCAGTTAAAATGCAGTAGACACTTTAGATACTAATGTCCCATTCAGTTAAAGTGGAGTATAAACCTTAGGTGTGAAATTCCCATTCAGTTAAAATGCAGTAGACACTTTAGATACTAATGTCCCATTCAGTTAAAGTGGAGTATAAACCTTAGGTGTGAAATTCCCATTCAGTTAAAATGCAGTAGACACTTTAGGTACTAATGTCCCATTCAGTTAAAATGCAGTAGACACTTTAGGTCCTAATGTCCCATTCAGTTAAAATGCAGTAGACACTTTAGGTGCTAATGTCCCTTTCAGTTCAAGTGGGGTATAAACCTTAGGTGTGAAATTCCCATTCAGTTAAAGTGCAGTATACACCATAGATGTGCATTGTTCCCATTCAGTAGAAGTGTAGTAGACAGGATTGGTGCAAAATTTCCATTGAGTAAATGTATTGTACAGTACAGTATAGTACAGCAGACACCACTGAAGTTAAATTAAGAGTGTAACATACCATTTGTGTCAGTTCCCATTTAGTAAGGATGCCCATATGATGACACTTGTAAAAACATATTTTTATTTATCAGTCCTGAATACATGTTATGAATTGCTTGACAAATCAAAGCATCTAAATATATCTGTTCAGATTACATGTTTTGTGCTATTAGAGTGGAAATTACTGTTGTTATAATAATTTCATGTCACAAATGTTTAATTATGTGTTATTAACAACAATAATAATAATAATAATAATAATAATAATAATTATTATTATTATTATTATTATTATTATTATTATTATTATTATTATTATTATTATTATTATTATGTTTAATAATTTCATGTCACATATTTAAACTTTTATACTAGTGAATCATCTATCATCTTCCACTTAAAATTCAAAATCTTATTGTCAGTCAGCATTTTAAGTCCTAATAATT
The DNA here is from genome assembly GCA_016746295.1 of Potamilus streckersoni. Taxonomy (NCBI): domain Eukaryota; kingdom Metazoa; phylum Mollusca; class Bivalvia; order Unionida; family Unionidae; genus Potamilus; species Potamilus streckersoni. The sequence goes on from JAEAOA010000217.1 coordinate 1,067,785, forward strand.
TTTCACATTTTAATTTCATACTTGAGAATCATATGTTCTCATTTTACCTCCATCCCAGAGTTTGAGCCACTTTTACCCCAAATTTTAAGCCACGTTAGTTCTCTACAGTTTTGTATTTTGCATTTGGTTAGAATTTTAAAAGAAAAACAATTTCCCCTGGTTTTATCACAGGTTATGCTAGATGTTTAAAAAAGACCTTGTATATTTTAGGTATTGTTCAAAGAACCTTTAATTCCCTTTATTCCGGTGCATGATTGAGGGGTATAATATGGGTTAGAGAGTATACAACTTGGCATTACTCAGATGTGCACCTTTCAAAAAAGTGTATGCTCCACTTCGTTCTTTTCACTTCCTGAACTTCAGAGGTAAATTGTAAAATGAAAGGGCTGATAACTTTAATCATTTTATGTATTTGGTCATTTGCACTTTCAGAAGCTGGTATTGTTTTGTCTGGCAAAATTAATTTTCCCTATTTTAATAGCAGCTACGGATAGTGTACTTTAGACAAATTCAGGCTGATTTCTTTAGCACAAGGGAGCAGTCATTTTAGTTAGCAGTATGCTAAGATCATTTACAATTTCCAAAAGTACAATATCCAAAGAAATTTCAGCCACATTACATCAAAGTAACTTAGAGGTATGCTAACATTCTCTCCACTATTCATGTTTTAAATGCAAACAACTTCACCTTGCATATGTCACTCTCAAAAGTACATTATCACTGGTGAGTGCTGCTTACATGGGTAGGTTCCTGATATTCCAACCCAAAATTTGAGCCACATGGGTATGTCCCTGAGACTCAAATGTCAGTTTGGTATGTGCATTTAACCATTCATGTTCATTAATTGTGTATATGGTTATAGGATTGGGGTTTTGAAGGATTTCATACTTAGACTCCGGAGCTAAATACCCTGGAGAGTGAACATAGATCCTGTGGCTAATATCACTTGCATGTTTAAATTTGCAAACCCAGTAAGTGTATATAATATTATGGACTGGGATCTCAATAATTCCAAGTAATGACACAGGCATAGGGATGGACCTTGGGGTCATTTGTTGGTTTTATGCTTAAATTAATTTTATTTTTTATGCCCATTAAAAGTATATTTAGTTATGAGGTGGCAGTCGCAATATTTTCCAGGGTATGATCTTGGGGATAAGTTGCACGGGTATTCCAAAAGTGTTCTCAGAACTTTCACCTGTAAGAATATCATTGTCCTAGTTTAATGTTTCTTGCTTTTATGGTGTAGGAGGAGTTCACTGACATGCACATATGTATTGTATCACTATATCCCAACAGCTTTAAATTTGTGCATTGTTGTCAGTGGCCACTGTAAAATGGAATACATGTTTGTGTGCTTGTAAATTTTACACACATTAAACTATCATTAACCTATATCCATTATGTTTCCTCTGCATTTTTCAGTGGTAATATGTGCTAACTGGTCATGCAAGGTAAGTAAGTAGGTTAAATCAATATCATATTTGCCATCCAGTTTGCAATTATAACTTTTTGATGACTATTTTTTACGTATGGCAAGTTCAAAATGGTTGAAACTTTTATTAAATAATTGATTATTTCTGACCTGTTTTTTATTATTTATAAATTTCCAGAATAGGTATCAGGTAGTATGCAGTTTTCAAATTTAGAAATTTCCATTAATACACACATGCACACACACACACACACACACACACACACACACACACACACACACACACACACACACACACACTCTCACATTGCTTTTAGGTTTAGCATTGGAGTTGGTTCTTTGACCCATAAAGACATTTCTAGTTATGAAACTAATATTTTGTTCTAAAGGTCAGTGTGGTGTTTCCTGTTATAATATACTTTATGTTCATTGTTCAAAAATGGATAACAAAGTTTGCAAATATATACCATAGTTTACATTTGTTTCAGTTATTTTACTTCTTGGTCACTCTCAGTATGAGAAAATATGATGTAGTGACAGTCTCATGTTTTTGTTAAACAGATCTGTGATTTTGGAGCCTCCCGTTTTGCCGGCAGTACAACAAAAATGTCATTAGCTGGAACATTTCCATGGATGGCACCAGAGGTAGATCAGTCATTTCTAGATAGCAACTTACATGTCTGATTCAAAAAAGAAATGTTATGCAGATTTAATGGCTGGGGAGAGCAAGATTTGCTTAAACATTTATTTATGAAAGTAATATTTTAGGTTTTTGTCAGTTTGATTTATTCTTTGTTTGGATTTTTGATGTCCTCTACTGCCTTTTTAGTTCTTGTGTTACATAAGTTTATCATTGCACTGTTAAATTAAGATCAAACTAGTTGCCATCTTCTGTATAAATTACTATGCTATGTTACATGAACTTGGTCTTTTTGTTTGTTTGTTTAATTAAAATTTCAATAGTAGAAAGCTAATAACCAGTTTAATTTTAAATGAACTGGCAAAAGTTGTATAATGAGTGTTAAGTATATGTGATTAAATTGCATGTGTGTAAATTTTAAAATTATTTTCAATTTCATTTTTGTTTATTGCATTTTATTGCAATGAATTTTTTGTCAGGTTAGAGATTCTTTTTTCAGTAATGAGATATATTCTTATAACTAAGTTTGTTTTTTTAAAACAAAGTATTATGTGAGAATTATTACTTAGTTTGTCTTGCGCTGGTAACACTGTCAACAGGAGGTTAAAATGATTGGTCAGTATAAGGGGCATACTTTCTTTGTGTAATCACTATGTGTAAACAACTTTTTGATGATTGGTTTTTAAGTGGGACAAACTGGCCTACATGCAAAAACTAGTATAGTAAGAGACCACATGACCAATCTTACTAGACTTGAAATGATGTCTGGGGTTTTATATACGCAATCTTAATATTTTTGGGAAAGTCATTCTAACACCTTGAAGGAACAAGGTGTATTATTTTTATTTGTAGCCAAGATTGTTTGTTCTTCATCTGAGTTTTGGATATAATAATTTATTCCACAGGAAACTCAACAAGTTGACTTTTTTTAAAAAATTTTGAAAGAAAATTTATTCTGGAATTATTTGGAGGCAAAGACTGTGATTCAAGTGAGGATTTTTTTATATTCGTATATTGGACCATATCTGACATCATCACCTTCCATATTTGTGTGTTGTCGGGACTCGAACCTAGATTCTAATAGGTTTATTTAGTGATAGAACTTGTGTTTTCATTCTGTAGATCAAATGTTGGATTATATTCACAGTCTGTAAGTCCTTTTTACCAATTTTTAGATTATTGACTAGGGAAATAAATTGTTTTGTTAAATTATACAAAGTTTGTTGGTTTTCACTCTTTAATTTTTTATGAACCCTCGTCACGTAACATGAGAATGTAAAGATGACTGAAATATAATATTTGATTAATATTGACTTACAGGTTATTCAAAGTTTGCCAGTCTCAGAATCCTGTGACACATGGTCCTATGGAGTGGTGAGTCTGAATATGATTTTTATTTTTTAAGTACACCTTGCTGAAAATAGAAATATTTTGTACTTTTCAGTTTATTTTGTTTCTTCTATCTTTAAAAAAATTTCTGTCTGCAAGATTTTCCAATGTAGTTCAGTTACTGAGTTTGAGTTTGAACACAATTGCTAAGTTTGTTTTACCACAAAGAGTCTGAGTCGATCATCTCTTGAAGTCTTTCTGTTTGAAATCTAAACATTTAATTGTATTTTGATAAAATAATTGTATGTACTTCATAGTTAGTTGTATTTGAGAAGAGCTCATACTAAATGCTTTGTTGATCGTGAAACTAGTTCTCTTTTCTTGCATTTGCATGAATTGATTGCAAGTTATAGTTACTATAGTCCCCATGTGAGCTTAGGGCTGTAGAATTCAAGGGACTAAAAGGGGTCTATCTTTCTGTCATGGGATGCATTTCCAGGATGGATGCTAATGATGATAGGCTCTTAAGTTAGGTTTATATCAAAAGTTGACCATTATGGTTTAAAGATTGTACCCTTCCTTGACATTGACTTTGTTTTGCACATCTGTTTTGCTTAATGATCAGCTGATGAACCATACAATAATAATAACACATGCATGCATGTATGGATGCATGCACACACACAGACATACACACACAGCTACTATATGTTTTTTGTGATTGTGGTATAAACTTTTACTGGGTGCATGCTTTCTTTCCAATTTCTTGGCCTAATTTTGCTCTTTATAAATGTGTATTTCTCATTACTTTTTCAAATGTAAACATACATTAAAACTCCCATTATAACTCCCACATCAGTCACTTATACTTTGCATTACTCACACAATTCATACATCACACTGGTACTCTGAATCACTCATGTAACTTGCACATTAAAGACTCAAGTACTCTGTCTCACTCATGCAACTCACACATCAGATACTCTGCATCAGTTATATAACTACTTCATCACTTTTATAATCTGCATCAGTTATATAACTACTTCAGTCACTCAAATACTCTTCATCAGTCCCATAACAACATCAATAAAGATGTCAAAAAGTAAAGCCAACCAGGTACCATCAATCCTAAGGAAGGTTACCCAGGTATCCGATCAAAAGAAAATCATATTAAATGTGAACCTGAACTGCTTTGTTGTAAGTTCAGCTGACCCCTTCCAAAATCTAAGTGTAATTATTACTAATATGAGTGGCAAAATGTGAAGACTGAGCATAATCTGTATATTACATGCCATAATTAAAGAAAACTGAAAGACATAATTACATTTATTTTTCCTGCTTACCTGTATCTGTAGTTAGCTAAAATTATTATCACAAATTTTCTAAATCCACAAGAATACAGACACAAACAAAATGATAAATTATTTATACATATTCACTTTTAACTAATCTATATCACATGTTTAACTTTCACTGAAAGGTTATAAAGTCAACAAATTCTGAATGCTGTATTACATGACTGTTGAATTCCTCTTTTCAAAATTTGTAAAGCATTATTGATTTATATTCTTTTCCCGATGCAAAATTCCTCTCATCTAGCATTTTTAGCTATTAAACATCCATGAGTCACAGCAGTAAAGTCCTTTTCACTTACTATTTGGCACCATGTTTTTCTTTCAATATATATTGGTTTCCTACTCATGTTTGTATCAAACTATAATGAATCTGTGACACATTGTTTCAAATTAAAGAAACCCATCTGTTTTCTTGGAAAAGTGGAATGTACAGTTAAAATAAATACAAAATAAGGAAATTGTTCAAGGTGCAAATGGTTGCACATGTCAAAAATATAAGATCTGTAAATGAAGTTTTGTGATGGATAAATGCGCAGCAGTCAATAGTCACATGACATGAGCCTTTAACTGTACTCATTTTTTTGTGTCACCTGTGCCTGTGGTCACCAGATATAATCTTTGATTTGAACTTGGAAACATGTTGTTTTGTGTTTTTTGTTTGATTTTTAGTGAACTATATGGGTAACCTACAGCTAATTTTATTACATGGGTAAATATAACAGGTGGGTATTTGATTTCGTCAGTGACCCATGCTCTGCATCATTCATTACTCAGGTACTCTGCATCAATCAAAAAACCACATCAATCACTCAGGTACACTGCATCACTTATACTTCTTGCTCAAATCCATTGTAAAACATCTTCACACAACTGAAAACTCAAAAAGAGAATGTTGACCTTCAGTGCTTTGCCTTTTTGAAGTTTTGATATAGTTTCATCCCCAAATAGATCACTTATGGTACAAGCATACTGTAGTATCATTTATTTCTGTGGGTCTTGATTTATGTAGTTTTCTGAAGAAAAAATACCTTTGCATGGCTAATTAAATTCATGGTTTTGCTAGTCAAAGTTTGCATACTAGTAAGTATTTAATTTTGTGATTTAACCTTGATAAATACCCAAATTAATGAATGCAATAAAATCAAACTGCAGACACAAATGTCTGTCACTCAAATGTTTCTAACAAGACTATAAAGTGTATGTGCACAAAGCAAAGACCTGACAAGTTCATTACTTAGTACATTCATCAGAGAATATAACATCAGTAAAATAACCAATGCAACCAGCAACACTAACATGATACTAACACCTGTATGAGCACAAATCAAACAGCGGTCAAGATGAATCACTTGCACCTTGTTTTTGTCAGACTGCTTAACATAAAGGAAGAAGAAGCATCGCAAAACTTAATCGGTTATTAAAGCACGTGTACGTGATCTCTTAAACTACTGTCCATAAAGTTGCACTATTACTTTTGGATGACCAGGCCTTTAAGACACTGGCTTAATTTCTCATTTCTCACATGTATCAGTTTAAGGCAGTGAGTGGAAATTACAGCTACCAGATACCTTATATATATATATGTGCATTGAGACAATACAAAATGCTTTATTATTATTGTTTTCAAAAGTTTATAATAAAACAAATGTGTGTAAAATGTCACTGTTGCCGTGAACCATGAATTTAAAGACCCAATAAGACTTAGCCATGTATGATGATGACAACCCCCCCACCCATTTTCTTACTGTGTTTCATTTCTAATGTTTTATGCGAGGCTTTGTTAATCCCTAGAAATGAAGCACAGTAAGAAAATGGGTGGGGTGGTTGTCATCATCATACATAGCTATGTTTTATTGGGTCATTAAATTCATGGTTCAGGGCAACTTTGAAATCCAAAAAAATTGTACCCCTGAATATTTCTAATAATGCAATATTGATTTTTATTGACTTAATTTGATCTGTTTGAAAGAAATTAAAATTAAAATAAAAAATTGTGTGACAGTTTTATGACAAGTTCATTTGTCGTATAAAAACACACTTTTGATTACTCACATACAATTGCAATGTGGTCTTTCATGATGGAGGAACTGGACAATCCATAGGAAACCATCAACATTGAATCGACAGTGACTGCCAGTTTTTACATGGGCTGGAGCCAGGTATCAAACTTGGTACTACAGAGGGGCACAGTGAGCATGCCACTGCCCTGCTGGCAAGGTCCCAGCAGAAAATCCATAAAATACTACATTACATTTTGTTATCTTTAGCACTCTCATCTGTTGCAGGTACTTTGGGAACTGCTGACCCATGAAGTCCCTTTCAAAGGGATTGAGGGATTCCAGGTGGCATGGCTTGTGGTAGAGAGAGAGGAGGTTAGAGTTAGCTTTAAGTGTGTTCTTTGTTAATGCTGAAAACCTTTCTGTCCTTTTTTTGTGTGCAAATCCAACATACTGTGTGTGACAGATAGGTTTCAGGGGAAGTAAAACTAATTTCATCCTATAACATTCATTTTGTGCAGCTTTTAGGTTTCCTCCCTTTGCCTATATCATTTGCAGATAGTGTCAACCTAAGCAGTGAAATAGATGATTTTATTAATAATTGATTTTCCTGCCTGTGAGGGCTGGGTTTTGTTACAGTTGAGAAATTACCAGCAAAATATTGTTTAATTATAATTCGTTACAAATAATTGAATTTTCTCCCAAAAACAAATGATGGGGTCATGATTCTGGGCCTTGTTAAGAGTTGAATATTGTTTCTAGAATAAAAGTAAACACTTACCTAATTACATATGGTCTTGTTATGTTTCTTTTGCAATTTTCACATGTGGTTTAAACAAAAAATGCATGAAATAGATGTGCTGTATATTGTATAACCTCTGGCAGTCTGTAAATGTAATTTAATATGTTTTGCGAGCTTTTTAATGTATCATGTATCATATGGCAAATTAATTCAAATTTAATTTAGCAGTTAGAAGTAAATGACAGGGGGTATTTTATCAGTGATATATGAGAAAGAAAGAAAGAAAGGAAAGAAAAAGGGATGGAATGTATAAGAATTTTGACAAACTGCACCAGAGTCACACCCTACAGGTTTAGCTTTGTACAGTAGGTAAAGTATAACATCCTGTATGTTGTGAAAGGCAACTAATGGAGGCAGTAGGCAAAGTGTAACATCCTATATGTTGTGAATGGCAACTAATGGAGGCATTGGTAAAGTGTAACATCCTATATGTTGTGAATGGCAACTAATGGAGGCATTGGCAAAGTGTAACATCCTATATGTTGTGAAAGGCAACTATTAGAGGCAGTAGGTAAAGTGTAACATCCTATATGTTGTGAAAGGCAACTAATGGAGGCAGTAGGTAAAGTGTAACATCCTATATGTTGTGAATGGCAACTAATGGAGGCATTGGCAAAGTGTAACATCCTATATGTTGTGAAAGGCAACTAATAGAGGCAGTAGGTAAAGTGTAACATCCTATATGTTATTTAAGGCAACTAATGGAGGCATTGGCAAAGTGTAACATCCTATATGTTGTGAATGGCAACTAATGGAGGCATTGGCAAAGTGTAACATCCTATATGTTATTTAAGGCAACTAATGGAGGCATTGGCAAAGTGTAACATCCTATATGTTGTGAATGGCAACTAATGGAGGCATTGGCAAAGTGTAACATCCTATATGTTGTGAATGGCAACTAATGGAGGCATTGGCAAAGTGTAACATCCTATATGTTGTGAAAGGCAACTAATGGAGGCATTGGCAAAGTGTAACATCCTATATGTTGTGAATGGCAACTAATGGAGGCATTGGCAAAGTGTAGCATCCTATATGTTGTGAAAGGCAGCTAATGGAGGCAGTAGGTAAAGTGTAACATCCTATATGTTGTGAATGGCAAGTAATGGAGGCATTGGCAAAGTGTAACATCCTATATGTTGTGCAAGGCAACTAATGGAGGCAGTAGGCAAAGTGTAACATCCTATATGTTGTGAATGGCAAGTAATGGAGGCATTGGCAAAGTGTAACATCCTATATGTTGTGAAAGGCAACTAATGGAGGCAGTAGGTAAAGTGTAACATCCTATATGTTGTGAATGGCAACTAATGGAGGCATTGGCAAAGTGTAACATCCTATATGTTGTGAATGGCAACTAATGGAGGCATTGGCAAAGTGTAACATCCTATATGTTGTGAAAGGCAACTAATGGAGGCAGTAGGTAAAGTGTAACATCCTATATGTTGTGAAAGGCAGCTAATGGAGGCAGTAGGCAAAGTGTAACATCCTATATGTTGTGAATGGCAACTAATGGAGGCAGTAGGCAAAGTGTAACATCCTATATGTTGTGAATGGCAACTAATGGAGGCATTGGCAAAGTGTAGCATCCTATATGTTGTGAAAGGCAACTAATGGAGGCAGTAGGCAAAGTGTAACATTCTATATGTTGTGCAAGGCAACTAATGGAGGCAGGAGTTGCTTTTACTCAGTACTTAGCACTCTGGAGTGCAGGTTCAAAATTATATCATTGCATCAACCATTGCAACAACCATTGCATCACAGTTGCATAATTTACTGTCTATATTTATGTATTAGTATCTTTACAGTTTAAAAATTGATGTCAATTCAGCAAGTTAGCAGCACAAACATTAAATGTATATTATGTACTTAATTAACACTTGAATACATATATTTTGGGTGAAAATATCTTTTTGAATATACCTTTATAAATTTAGTCAAGTATTGTACTTGCAAAAATGTGCTCATAAACATTTGTGATTTACATTGGTTGTCAAATTTAACAAGCTTTATATAACATTTACTTTCAAAATCATTGCATTCCATATTTGTCCAGTCTTCACTCATATAATCATTTTCTATAACTTTTTTGAATTGCTAAATTTGAATACTGATTGCTAAATATTAGGATCTCAAATGAATTGAATAAGAAACCCTCAGCATTTTCATTTTAAAGGTTCTTGTTGAGAGTATGAATAACTAAACAAAAGTATCTGACCATAAGTTATATAAGTATCATACTGAGAAAGCAGTGTCCATTCCAGATCTTCAGAATTTATCAGTATGAACATATTGTTTTTATACACCTACATAAAATGGAGTTCAGTATGTTGTCGTTCTGTTAATTTTCAATTTTGTTTCTGCACCTACCTCTCCAGTGGACCCCCTTTCCCCCAGGCCAAGTCATACTAAGGACTTATAAAAATTGTACTAGCAGCTGCCTTGCTTGGCACTCTGCATTAAGAGGTTGGTGTTATGGACTTGTCGGTCTGGTGTCAGGATAATGTAAATGGGTGGGACATGATGAAACATGTCTGCATCATGATGTCTCAGTGTTAGACATCACTGTAAACTGCCACACTACAGACATTGTAGCAATATGACTAAAATTGTTACAGCTACATTAAAAATCCAAAAACACAAGCACAAACATGTGTTTCAGCACAATAATTGTATATATGTACCATCTACAGTTAACATATTTTGTTGATGGGTTGCAGTTGGAGCAAGGAAGAACTGGATAGGTTTGGGGTCAAAAGTCAAGGTCAAAAGGACAAAAAATGGTTTCTGCACAATAACTCAAGTACTCCACCATCTACAATTAACAAACATTGTGGATGATTTGCACTTAGAGTGCTTGGTCCATGATCAGTGTTTTCTGTCATAGAAAGAACAGATGTGGTTTCAGTTAGAGTGCTTGGTCCATGATCAGTGTGTTCTGTCATAGAAAGAACAGATGTGGTTTCAGTTAGAGTGCTTGGTCCATGATCAGTGTGTTCTGTCATAGAAAGAACAGATGTGGTTTCAGTTAGAGTGCTTGGTCCATGATCAGTGTGTTCTGTCATAGAAAGAACAGATGTGGTTTCAGTTAGAGTGCTTGGTCCATGGTCATTGTATTTTGTCACATAAAGAACAGACGTGGTTTCAGTACAGTATCAATAGTTTTACAGCATAGACATAGACCAAAAACTGTGGATAGATTGTGCTTAGGGAAAGGAAGAAGCCTGTAAATTTGTGGAAAAATGGTCTCTACACAAAACTTTCAGTTCTGGACCAAGTACCTTCACTCTAGCTTATGGATGAATTGCACATTGGTAAGAAAGAAATTTATTGCATTTTTGGTTACAAGGTCAATGTTCTTGGTTGCTGTGACTGAAAGAAGAAATGTTATTTGAATAATAATTTTTGTTCTAGACAATGTACCTTAAATAGTGCATGTGGAGGACATGCACTAAATTTACAGAAAAGACCCATTAATTTTTTAGCCTTGAGGTCAAGGTCATTATGGCCTAAAGGCAAGTTAGTTTTAAAGAATAACTTTTGTCAAAAAAATTTGTGGATGGAGGGCATTTTTGAGCAATAAATAAACCTATAGATTCTGCAGTCAAAAAAGTTCATGAGCATTATAAGTTTAGTATGAAATGGTTTCTGCACATTATGTTTAGTTTAAGACTGCATACCTTAACCAAAGGTCAAGCATACCCTACTAGTACTTATATTGAGGACTGTAACCATACCCTTTTAGTACTTAAATTGATGACTGCAAGCATACCCTACTAGTACTTATATTGAGGACTGTAACCATACCCTTTTAGTACTTAAATTGATGACTGCAAGCATACCCTACTAGTACTTATATTGAGGACTGTAATAATACCCTATGAGTACTTGTATTGTGCACTGTAACCATACACTACTAGTATTTATATTGAGGACTGCAAGCATATCCAACTAGTATTTATAATGAGGACTGCAAGCATACCCTACTAGTACTTATATTGAGGACTGTAGCCATACCCTACTAGTACTTTTATAGAGGACTGCAAGCATACCAAACTAGTGTTTATATTGAGGACTGTAATGATACCCTACTAATACTTATATTGAGGATTGTTACCATACCCTACTAGTACTTATATTGAGGACTTTAAGCATACCCTACTAGTTTTTATAATGAGGACTGTAACAATACCCTACTAGTTTTTATAATGAGGACTGTAATAATACCCTACTAATACTTTTATTGAGGACTGTAATGATACCCTACTAGTTTTTATAATGAGGACTGTAATAGTACCCTACTAGTTTTTATAATGAGGATTGTAACGATACCCTACTAGTTTTTATAATGAGGACTGTAATAATACCCTACTAATACTTATATTGAGGACTGTAACGATACCCTACTAGTTTTTATATTGAGGACTGTAACTATACCTTACTAGTACTTACATTGAGGATTGTAACAATACCCTACTAGTACTTATATTGAGGACTGTAACGATACCCTACTAGTTTTTATATTGAGGACTGTAACTATACCCTACTAGTACTTATATTGAGGACTGTAACAATACCCTACTAGTACTTATATTGAGGACTGTAACGATACCCTACTAGTTTTTATAATGAGGACTGTAACAATACCCTACTAGTTTTTATAATGACTGTAATGATACCCTACTAGTTTTTATAATGAGGACTGTAACTATACCCTACTAGTTTTTATAATGAGGACTGTAATAATACCCTACTAGTTTTTATAATGAGGACTGTAACTATACCCTACTAGTGTTTATAATAAGGACTGTAATAATACCCTACTAGTTTTTATAATGAGGACTGTAACTATACCCTACTAATACTTATATTGAGGACTTTAAGCATACCCTACTAGTACTTATAATGAGGACTGTAACGATACCCTACTAGTACTTGTATTGAGGACTGTAACTATACCCTACTAGTTTTTATAATGAGGAAATAGCATTCTACCATTCATGGTATTCTTATTACATTTTGATTTTATTGACAACAGTCATCTTAGGAAAGTTTGAGAGTATGAAGAAAATTAAAAATACTCCACCAGATTTGTCTTTTACTGCAATATTTTTTAAAGCTTCTATCTCCAGATTTGTGTTTACAGAGAGATTCGATGGGTATTCCATTATACTTAATCTGGTAGTCTTTATCACCATGTTTGAGAGCATGAAGAAAATTAAAAATACTCCACCACATTTGTCTTTTACTGCAATATTTTAAAGACTTTTATCTCAAGATTTGTATTTACAAAGAATTTAATGGATATTTAATTATAACAAGCTGGTAGTCTTTAAAAAATTTAATGGATATTCAATTATAACAAGCTGGCAGTCTTTAAAAGAAATTTAATGGCTATTCAATTATAACAAGCTGGTAGTCTTTAAAAGAAATTTAATGGATATTCAATTATAACAAGCTGGTAGTCTTTAAAAGAAATTTAATGGATATTTAATTATAACAAGCTGGGTAGTCTTTAAAAGAAATTTAAAGGATATTCAGTTATAACAAGGTGGTAGTCTTTAAAAGAAATTTAAAGGATATTCAGTTATAACAAGGTGGCAGTCTTTAAAAGAAATTTAATGGATATTCAGTTATAACAAGCTGGTAGTCTTTAAAAGAAATATAATGGATATTATAACAAGCTGGGTAGTCTTTAAAAGAAATTTAAAGGATATTCAGTTATAACAAGCTGGCAGTCTTTAAAAGAAATTTAATGGATATTCAATTATAACAAGCTGGTAGTCTTTAAAAGAAATTTAATGGATATTCAACTATAACAAGCTGGTAGTCTTTAAAAGAAAAGGATAGTGGTAGTATCACATTGTTCATACAATTTCATTACAGGTGCTGGTCTTTAAAAGAGAGGGTACCATATTTATACACAATTTTGTTACAAGCTGCTCATCTCTAAAAGAAAAAGATAATGGTAGATGTAACTTCATGCTAATATGATTTCATTAACTTTTGTCTTCCTGTTTAGCGACTGACAATACCAAGCAGCTGCCCTCCATGTTTTAAGAAATTGATGGAGCAGTGCTGGCTCACAGAACCCAAGAAAAGGCCCACCTTTAAGCAGATTCTCGCTCGGCTGAATAGCATACTGGAGGATGGTAAGAGTCTCAGCTAAGTACGCCTCCTTGCTGATAGATTTTCAATAATGAAAACAGTTTTTGTATGCTTTGTGACTAAAAAGTAGGGCAGAAATAGTCATTTTTTAAAATGCAAATATTACTATGTTTCCACTTTCATTGGCCTTTATGGATGAAAAAATATCTCACTTGTCATAGTTGAACAGTGTAGGCACATTATCATATGTACTTATAATTCGTGTTCGACTACAAACAACATATACTTTGATATGCTATCCCACAGACCTGCCAACCCTTATGATTTTGGCATGAGTTTTATGACTCTTGATAGTGATTCATAGATTCATGCTACTTGCAAAAATCATGAATTCCCAAATTCTTAATTGGCTTAAGCTTTTATCTCATTAAGTGCTAGTCAAAATAGCAGTAGTTGTCACGGATGCAAATAATGGTCCTGTGTTGCTATGTGTAATGTTAGTAGGACTAGATCCAATTGGTAGAGTTCACTCTGGAGCAAGTATTGTAAAGTACATAATCTATATTTAGACCAGAAGTTTTACAAAATACTTGTGAAGAAAACTAGGGCTTTTTAAATGGCATACGTACATACTCATAGCAGCTGTAAATTTTGTTAAACACTAATTGAAGATATCTTTTTCGAGTGTAGGAATTTTTGAGATATTGAAAGATTAGCATATATCATAATTTGAATGAGTTAATATTTTTCACATGCTTGCGCCAACACTACTAATAATTTACTGTTTTATATTTCATCATTAAAATGTTTTCACCTCCAAGGCAAAAAGGGAAGTAGAGATTGGAGAACCCAAGAATTGACTTAGCTTTTAGCCTTCAAACACTGGTGTGCATTATACTTTTCATATAATAGTGTGCCATGAATTTTAGAATCTGTAACATGCACAAGGGCTTTTATCATTGTTTACATTATACCTGTCATAATGTATTATACAATGATGTTATATAGTACATGTATGACAGATACAATGAAAGCCCCTGTTGGCAGGTGGCAGAACAATGTGAAAAGCACACTGCTAGCAAAAAGCATATTGATATTGGGGAGAATTATTTCAGCTCTGGAGTACTTTAAGCACCTACTCCAGTCCTAGAAGCTACCATTGCTGATATGCATTGTTTATAAGTTTTCTTGTTGAACATAATTGCCTTTCTCAGTTGGAGATCAGCAACAGTGATATTGGAAAAATATTTTCTATTGTGAGGAAAAGACTAAGACAAACTTTAGTGCCTTCTTAGTTGCTGAAAATTTGCAACAATTTTAGTCACCAAGTTTAATCAGCATGCAAGAAGCCTGAACCGTTTTGAAAACAAATTTACCATGGCACAATTGAGAAAGTTCAAATCTTCCACAGTATCTTAACATGACAAATGGTGTGCCATTTGTGTACATCAGTATATTTGGCAGCAAATAAATTTGTACATGTCATCAGTGTAAATGTTGTGTTTTATTTTTATTTTGGGATTTTCATATATTGCAGTACTGACCATCAAAGTGGATGGAGCTAGTGTCATGGTATAATTTTTCATCAACTCAAAATTAACTAACTTTAACCCTTTTTTCACTTATTGTGAGTGTGGACATAGGCAGCTCTGCATTCCATAATGAAGTGGCAGATCAGGGTATGTTTTTTATCCACTGTTTACTAATAACAAACTGCACAGATCCAGATCTGCCAGTACTCTATGTGATTTCAGATCAGGGTTTGTGCATTTTGCAGTTGGGTTCAGCTTATAATCAAGTATGTATGGTATATGGAGCGGTGATATTTTTACTCCTAGTAAAATTCATAAAGAAAAATTATGACAAAATAGTCTTTATTGATAATATATGCATTCACTGTTAGATTTAGTCACATTTATAACCCGCTCCTCCTCAGCCCTAATCCACTCCCAACCCACCTTCAAGCCATCATAGTTCTGGGGTACTTTTTTCATGTTTTGAAGTCATTATACAACTGGAATTAGCACATACTCAAGACTGGATGCAGTCCTTTTATTTAATTAAATGTGTCATTAATGCTGATGTTAGTTTTATATCACTCAGATATAAATGGGTCAGTTTCACATAGAACTGTAAAATAGGCAACATTTCTGTTGTTGGACACTGACTTTGGAACAGAGCCATTTAAGTTTGCTGTTACATGTATAATTGGATCTGCCACTCTGATTTTGGTATGTATTAGTTCAGAGACAAAGTCATCAGCATGCATCTTACTTTGTATAGGGAGCATTTCTTGTTTTCTTTTTTGTCACTTAACGAAAATGATTAAACCATTTGATGGTAATCCAAGTTTATCCATGAATTTGAATGGTTACTCCCACATCGGGTTGAGGCTGGGAAGCTGTAATGCAGGGAGAGTTCCCTGATAGAGGTTACATTGTTCTATTTACTGAAGCACAAATTTGATTAGACACCTGTTGCATTGTACACTGTACTGGTAGGATTAAGTCAAATATCCATGTACTAGTGATATATTCAAATTTGTGTTATAACAGTGGATGTTATGGCAGGGTTTCACTGTACCAGTTTTCATTAGAACAATTATTATTTAATCAAAACAACATACGAGTTTCTTAGTAGAAATTCCAGTTTGGGTATTTGATTGCCAATCAAAACTTTAGTTCTGTCAGACATGACTAGCATATATGACGAATTATGTAGGCCTCAGTTAAATGAATAACATTGGTATGACACTCCTATTCACCTTACAAGTAAGTAATTCACTTTACTGGTCCCTCTCATACAACATTTATATTGTTTGCAAACATAATGCTAGGTGATACATGCATTTTATGTAGAAAATTACCAATAGAAATATTTAGACCACATTACATGGTCTTTTTTCAGAAAATCTGCAAGATGTTACCAATTCCTTTCTTCACCACAAGGAAGTATGGAAGTAAGTGATATATTTTTATTTACACTGTATCTTGTTTCCATTTTGCTGTAATTTGTCAGTTGATTTGTCTTTACTCAACAATAATACTGTTAATTCATTTATTTATGAGTATAAACTATTATGGTTTGATATCGAAATTTTCAACATTATGTGAATTCATAAGGTAGAGGATTCTGTTGTTTCCACCAGAATCCATGGTTTGTATTAACCACAAATCCATTATAATTGGTACCATATGAAAAATTCACTTTATTTTGTGCGATACTTCATTATTATGCTGATATTCACTAATACGAGGCTCCAGGTGGTCTGAAGTGCTCATGCCAATTATTGCTATATCGTCTATGTTGGTTTGAGTTTTTGGCTCGGCCAATGTGCATGTGGGTTGGTGGTTCTTACCTAGGTTTTCCTGGATTTTTCTTCCACCAGTTAAACCATGTATGTGCTGAAAATTGGAGTTTAACCAGGAACAACAACTTACTCAGGAGAGGGAAAAAAAAAGATGCCTTGTCCTCAAACATTTGACATTTCTTGTTACTAATGGGTGAATCACTTGAGGCAAGTGAAAAGGGATTTGGTGTGTAACATAAATTCCTCATAGCAACTAAGGGATGTATCCGATAAGCACCAACCACCAGTTTTATAGTATGTCAGTATGTAGCAGCATGTATCAGCTGTCAAGACCTGTTAATTACTGCCTGATACAATTACCTTATAGTATATGCAATTTTCTTTGAATATTTCATTAGCTTTAATCAAATTTTGCAGTTATATATGTGTTCTTTTATTTCCATGGTTTTTTATTGCTTACATTTGTCAGATTGTGTATCTCAGAAAGATTATTTTTAAGGAGGAAAAAGCTCAAAATAAACCGAAACTTGTTTCTCAGATCTTCTTTATCACAATCTTTAGGAGGCAAATAAATACTATTAAAATGAGTGTAAAATTGCGACTGCGAGCTAGTTCATTTTTCATGGTGTTTGGTACCACAGTTTCTCATTTTAACACTCTCCGTGGGAGGCATAGAATATAACTGTGTATTGAGATCTTATCTTTTGAAGATGTGTGTGATTTGGATTTTCAATGTAGCTTTAATAGATTTCCAGTCATATGACAATGAAATGTGCAGTGTAGCAGTTTATAGTGATCTCTAGTACTGGGGCATCATGCTGTACAGATGCAGCATGATATGCCACCCAGTCCCATTATCCTGGCACCAGGCTGACCAGTCCTAACACTGACCTCCTAATTCTGAGTGCCAAGTGAAACAGCTGCTATTGCCATTTTTACAAGTCTTTGCTATGAGTCAGCAGGGGTTTGAACCAGTGACCTCCCACATCTGAGCAGGATGCCCTAACCACTTAGGCCACAGTCTTTTGAAGATGTATATAGTCATTAATTGTAAGGCTGTCAGTGGGAGTGTTAGGGTATACTTTCTTATAAGACTACCTTATAATGAAATACATGATGAGGTACACCTTCATTATAATGATGTCTGTTGGAGACATGGAGTATACTGTCTTTATATAGCAAGACCACCTTTTACTAAACATATAATGTGTACAATTTTGCTACCATTTAGTAAAATGGGATCTATGACTATATTCACAATAGATCAAGAACTGTTATAATGCAGGGCCTCATAACAGGAACTGTCATAATAGTGGACTTTACGACAGAGGGATTGTATTACAATGAATGGCCTTGTAATGAGAGGACTCCTGCATTGTAGAACAACATTGTTTATTAAGATTTCTGAAGGTGTGTTTTTTTTTAAGTTCCATTTCTTGTAATAAAAATCTCACATCTGCTTCAAGAGATTTTTAATTTTGACAGTTTTTTTATATTATATGTATGGATCCTGCAAGGTTAAATATGTGTAGTGTACATTGTCACATAGACAACAAAATCAAATCTTCACAAGAATTTAAGCAAATGAAGTTGAAATTGCAAGTTTAAATACCTTTCATTTTGACATAATATCAGTTTTAAAGAAGAAACTAAAATCGACAGGCATAATAAATTTTTAAAGAAAGAATGTTTAATAACTTTGTGTCTGTTGCTAGGCATCAGATCTGTGAAACCCAGAGCTGCTGTTGCATAAAGACTTGGAAGAAATACATCATGACCATCAAGGTTCAAACCCACAGCTAATGGCTTTAGAGCTGATCTGTTTTACCTAACCCTCTAATCCACACACCTGCTTGTGGCAATACCTAATTTAAGCGACTGCAGTTTCTGCATAGATTCTGTGTTTTTTATTCTTGTCTTTGTTATAATGGGTATTGTTTATCATTCATTGGTTTCAGTTTGTATGCTAATGTCTTATTTTTGGCCAGGAAGGAGATTCAGCAGACTCTAGACAGGTTGAAGCAGGCTGAGAGAGAACTCAGTACCAAGATGAAGGACCTTCAGGAGAGGGAGTCCAAGCTGATGGAGAGGGAAAGGGATCTGGAACAACAGTTTAAAGTTGTGGTATGATTGTCTAGTATTGCGTCTTTTAGAGATAAGAATACTTTAAAGCTTTCTCATATTCCACTGAACATGATAAAACACTACCTTTTCACCAAACAACTGTTAAATTCAGACTTCCAGATCTCTTCATTACAAGGACAGCAATATTACAGGGAGCACAGATATTACTCTCTTGTTTATGAAAGATCAAGACATCTTCTCCAGTAGACCATGTAATTTAAACTGTATTTTAGTCATGTAAAATACATTGGACTTCTGTTATACACTTGACTATAGCATGTGAGAGGTCATGAGTTCGATCCTGGACTGAGTCATACCAAAGACTTATCAAAATGGTACTAACAACTGCCTCACTTGGTGCTCAGCATTAAAAGGTTTGTGTTAGGACTGGTCGGACTGGTGTCAGGATAATGTGACTTGGTGGGACATCATGCTACATGTCTGAAGCATGATGCCTCAGTACTAAATATCACTATAAACTGCCACACTGCAGAACTTATAGCGATATGACTGAAAAATTGTTAAAGCTACATTAAAAATTCAAATCACAACACCACCAACTTGGCTATATCTATGGGGTATTTGTCCATCTGTCCTTACATCTGTCATACACTCATCTCTAGCTCAGGGGTATGTTGTAATTTTCATGTTCATCTATCATTACATCTTCTATACACTTGGCTGTAGCTGTTCGTTTTTATTTTTGTCCATCTAACCTTACAGATGTAATGCACTTGGCTATAGCTGTTGGGTATGTTGTAATTTTTAGGTCATTCTGTCCATACATCTGTTAAACACTTGGCTATAGCTGTGGCGGTATGTTGTAATTTGCATGTCCATCTGTAATTACACTTGGCTGCTGAGGTATAATGTAAATTTATGTCCTTACATCTGGTATTGATCAGCACATCTTTATTTCTTGAAGTTATTGATGGATTATCACAAAGTTTTATAAATTTTGTGGTAATGACCTGAAGATGTGTCTATCAGCAAATCATTTGGTTCCCATAATGTTTTGTTTGAGGTATTGCCCTTTTTGTCTTGTAGAGGTATGTGAATGAGTCTTGCTATTATTAGTGTAGTTTTTTTTGTCATGTAGTTGTGATACAATCTAAATAACACAGTTAGTCCGTAAGTTTGTTGTTTGTTATTTTTATGGATCACTGAAACTTTGTACATTTTATGGTCATTGTGCTTCATTCATTACTTTTAAGAGTTGTTCCCCTTCTGTATGACAGAATTTTGTGAATGCAATAACTCTTGCAGTTTTTATTTAATTGCCTGTAAATGTGCATGTTTACAAATAAATTTAATCCCACTGTTTTCAGAAGAGTGGTGCATTAATTTGACTGTCTATCATGGGATAGGGGTGGTATGTGAGAAAGGCAGGGGTTTATCTATATGAGCACATTTCTCGTAATTTCATTTGTCAGTTTTGTTATGATCTTGATTTGAAAAAGCAATGTAACAACAAATTACTTTATTCTCCTAGGTTTTGTTAGAATTATGGCACTTTATGTTTTGCAGCTGAATGGATTGTAAGGCAGAATCCTGTGAATGTTATTTGGCTTGCAGTTGGATTTGATCACTGGGAAACTTGGCACATATTATCATGCACATATAAGCAAATCTTTGTAATGCACATCTAAAGAGGACAAATCTTTGTGCTCCAATGATATATTGCTCACCATTTCTCTAGTTTTGGCTCATCTGGCTGTAAGGTTAAATGAGTTTATGGTGTGATGCTTCTTCTGTCATTGGTCATCTGTTTACAGTTTCTCTCTACAACATTTTCTCAAAAACCACATGACCAGTCTGTGAAAGAGACAAGAGTGATCTCCCTTTGGGGGGTTGGCACTAAATTTCATTCATACTGAGGTTACTACTTTTGCTTGTACTAGAAAGTATGCTCTTTTGGAGACCTCACATTCTAGTTTGTGAGTTTTTCATGTTTGGAGCAAGTTGGAGGAGTTTTCTGAAGTAGGGAAGTATAACTCTATTTTAATCTTTGTGTCACTGTTATATCCAAGATAAAGACTCAAACTTTATTGGCTGAAGTTTAGCCTTTCATTACCATTGCTGTAGTTGGTAATACATTTGTTCAAATAATTTTTTTATTCAACCTAGTTCACAAATTTTGTCAATAATTTTTTTTTGCTTACCATAAGATCATTCATGCAGTAATTGTGGTCCTTTGCATTTCTAATTAGCATCCTCTTAACAGGAAGGTCACATGATGCTTGACTGACTAACTGTACAGGCTATCATTTTGCTATCAACACAGTGGGCACAACTAAGTTCACTGAGTGCAAGCATTCCAAGTTGACTGAGGTTAACCATACTACAGATCTGAATGGCATGTGGTGTGATTTTAGTCTTGCTTGTAATGTTTTCGATGGATGTTCAATCTGTGGGTGATTGTCTTGTCCTGACAGTGCATATGGGATAAGGAGAATAGAAGAATACCATAGGATTGTCTTGTCCTGACAGTGCATATGGGATAAGGAGAATAGAAGAATACCATAGGATTGTCTTGTCCTGACAGTGTATATGGGATAAGGAGAATAGAAGAATACCATAGGATTGTCTTGTCCTGACAGTGCATATGGGATAAGGAGAATAGAAGAATACCATAGGATTGTCTTGTCCTGACAGTGCATATGGGATAAGAAGAATAGAAGAATACCATAGGAGATAACAATGCTAATACAGTTGCAGCCAATGCTGCCTCTGGAACGACTTTCTGCAGGTGGAAAAATTTGAGATCAGGGTTCAGTGGTTAAAAAAAAATTAAACAGGTTGTTAGATCACAAGCATCACACACATCTATAACCCAATCTTTACCTCCATGTTTGGAAGATACTTATTTTGGCACAGCCTTTAAAACCAATTCCTACTTGGCCCATCTGGATTAGCATTGGTTTTAGCCATTTGATTGCACTGGTCAATATTGGTGCCAAGATAGTCTCTATTGATGCAGGTGGAACTGGTTAAAATGGTCTGATAATCCATCCCAATGTCAAGAACCTGGCACCAGCATGAAGAGGAGTATGTCTCTGCAACATTATGTTTGGACATTAGAGGTGAATCTAATTTGATCAACAGCAACTCTGACACATCCTCTACTAATACAGTAGGATGCCAGTTATGGTGATTCAGTATTATGTACACTTTAATGCCATCATAACAGTAGCATAGCATTGCCATTAAGGTATGGATGGGAACCATAATTTATTGTGCCGTGATGATTCCTTATTGGCTCACAGATCTGTATTGGTATTTTGCCATGGTGGTGCCATTCCATCTCAGTGACTTTAGGGACCCATGTTAGTGCCATCATGGATCCATGTTGGTCCGTGTCCATTGCATATCCATCTAGGCCCAGTACAATTATGGATCTATGTTGGTCCATGGCCATTGCATATCCATCTAGGCCCAGTACCATTATGGATCCATGTTGGTCCATGGCCATTGCATATCCATCTAGGCCCAGTACCATTATGGATCCATGTTGGTCCATGGCCATTTTATATCCATCTAGGCCCAGTACCATTACGGATCCATGTTGGTCCATGACCATTGCATATCCATCTAGGCCCAGTACCATTATGGATCCATGTTTGTCCGTGGCCATTGCATATCCATCTAGGCCCAGTACCATTATGGATCCATGTTAGTCCATGGCCATTGCATATCCATCTAGGCCCAGTACCATTATGGATCCATGTTGGTCCATTACCATTGCATATCCATCTAGGCCCAGTACCATTATGGATCTTTGTTGGTCCGTGGCCATTGCATTTCCATCTAGGCCCAGTGCCGTTATGGAGCCAGGCACTCATGTCAGTCAATGGCCATCATGGTGTTGAAGAGCTCCAGCATGACTTACCATCCTGGCTTCAGCAATAATCCAGTCTCAGATGGCTAGAAAATTATTTTGGACAATGTGGCTCAGACAAGGAACAGTTTACAGCTTTGGCTCCATCATAACCCATGGCATCTTCCCATTATGGTACTTGTTATGATGTTACAGTCCTGGATGCCCAATAACTTTCACAGATTATTGATTAAACATTCAGTTATTACCTGAAGACTACATTATCCCAGTCAGGGTGGAATATTGCCTGAAGACTACATTATCCCAGTCAGGGTGGAATATTGCCTGAAGACTACATTTTCTCAGTCAGGGTGGACTATTGCTTGAAGACAACATTATCCCAGGCAGAGTGGACTATTGCCTGAAGACTACATTATTCCAGTCAGGGTGGAATATTGCCTGAAGACTACATTTTCCCAGTCAGGGTGGACTATTGCTCTAAGACAACATTATCCCAGGCACAGTGGAATATTGCCTGAAGACTACATTATCCCAGTCAGGGTGGAATATTGCCTGAAGACTACATTTTCTCAGTCAGGGTGGAATATTGCCTGAAGACTACATTATCCCAGGCAGAGTGGAATATTGCCTGAAGACTACATTTTCTCAGTCTGGGTGGAATATTGCCTGAAGACTTCATTATCCCATGCAGAGTGGACTGTTGCCTGAAGACTACATTTTCCCAGTCAGGGTGGACTATTGCTTGAAGACAACATTATCCCAGTCAGGGTGGAATATTGCCTGAAGACTACATTTTCCCGGTCAGGGTGGACTATTGCTTGAAGACAACATTATCCCAGGCACAGTGGAATATTGCCTGAAGACTACATTATCCCAGTCAGGGTGGAATATTGCCAGAAGACTACATTTTCTCAGTCAGGGTAGAATATTGCCTGAAGACTACATTATCCCAGGCAGAGTGGAATATTGCCTGAAGACTACATTATCCCAGGCAGAGTGGAATATTGCCTGAAGACTACATTTTCTCAGTCAATGTAGAATATTGCTGAAGACTACATTATCCCAGTCAGGGTGGAATATTGCCTGAAGACTACATTATCCCAGTCAGGGTGGACTCTGTCTAATTCACTATTATTGTAATTAGACTTCATCAGCTGTGTCACATCCAGCACAGGAGACATATATATATATATATATATATATATATATATATATATATATATATATATATATATATATATATATATATATATATATATATATATATCAATCAATTTTTAAGTGTATTAGGACCATTGCCTTTAAGCTTCATGTTTCTTTACTTTATCTACTAATCTGTGGAGAAAAATCAGCCTTCCATGCATTGATTAAAGAGTTTGTTATATAGTGCCACCTGAGGTTTGCATGCTTTTTTCTACACAAAAGATGGTGATGTACAAAGTTTGTTGAAAGAAAGACCCTTCAGCTTTCAAGCAGTTGCAACAGTCTGATTGAGTTATGGACTAATTACATTGATTTTAATGGCAACTTCAAGATAACACAATAAACTTTTTTTCTAGCAAAAACTTTTTCCATTTTGACTGGGGATAATGTTAGACGCACATTCCTATTTTTCATCATGGAGTCTCAACCATTGAAAGAAATGTGGCCAGACTGAATATTAATACCATTATCCGTTTGATACATTTAAAGGACATGGAAGTGCATCGGAGATGCAGTGTGCACTTGTTTTTTACTTACTATCCTGGGCTGTTTCAGAAATCTGAACATAGCGTTTCCTGCAATTCGTCCTACTGGTCATGCTTTGGAATCATTGTAACAGTAGGTGCATGTCCTTAACAGAGCAGAACTACACAAACTTGTTATTGCTGTAATATCTTACAACTCGGGGAAGGAGATGTTTCCTAAAATTTCCACCTTTCTTATCATAAGGCCAAATAACTCAAACCTGCTCCTCATTGGTCATGTGAATGAATTCTGTAAATAGGTCATTAGAAAGACAAATCTTCTGTAGGTCTAACATCGTCGATCTCAGCCCACATTGCAGAACAAGTATCAGATAAACAGGAATGACCCTTTTATGGGCATGCCCAACTGAGCAACAGTCCTTTGGGCCATATCCTTGGACAAAACCATGGTTCTCAAAGACAAATGATAACAACAAGCATTGAGAAGGGGATCACTGTCACTCCAGTTATTCTCTCTGCCTGTCTCCCTTCCCCCCCCCAAATGATGACATACTTATGCGACCCTTTTCACATATTCCGGTGAGGCTTCCATATCATGTTTAGTGCCCTTCCCACATTGTTCAGGGCTCCCTTTGCTTCACTTATTTCAAAAGACTCAATTATATCCAGTACTCTCTAGCATCAAATGGACAATCATTCCACAAAGATAAAGTAGAAAGTAGTTGAAATGTAAATTCTCTGGGATTTTGCTGAGGAATGTTCTTTGCATTAAAAGCCAAAGATACCCTTTGGCCAATTATATATGTTAGCTCTCTCACCATTTTTCATAAAGGCATCATGGTTCAGAATGGGGATGCCATGACTGGTTCTGAGGGGGAGCTATAGGGATACTATAAACTTCAGATAAAGAAAGACAAGTGTAAGGTGAAGTTGTTTGCATTTTTTTTTTCAGAAATGCACAGTGGAGAGAATGTTGTCATACCTCAATGCTGCCTTCATGTACTGTGATTAAAATTTTATTGGATATTATACTTTTAAAATTGTACCTGATAAAATCACACAACTAATAAAAATGACTGCTCCCATGTGCTAAAAAATCTGCCTAAATTTGTGCAAAATGTGCTATCTTTAACAGATAGTACAATATGGAAAACAAATTTCTAGAGTAGAAAATACCAGCTTCTAAAGGTACAATGAATGAATTAGAAAATGAGAATTTTCAAAAATATTATTGGTTGGTTATTTACAACTTTCCTCTGAAGTCCAGGAAGTGAAAATGACCAAGTGGAGCAAGCAGTTTTTTCATAGGGGCATCTGAAATAAGTTCAAGCTGTCTACTCTATGACCCAAATTATACCCATCAATCATACACCAAAATAATGTTTTCTTAAAAATATTCTAAAATATACAAGATCTTTTTAAACAGCATATATAACCTGTGAGGCAAATCTGAGAATTTGTTTTTCTTTAAAAATCTACCCCATTGCAAATTATGAAACTGTTGAGCTCCACCATTTTTGCCATCCAAGTACTGGCAAGTGGTGGTGGTATTTAGAGATTTTGAAGTCAGTTTAGGTTTCCAAGATTCATACCTCCATAATCCAGTCCAGGAGGCACTTACCAGTTCAGGGCATTGCCTTTTCATCACAGCCTCAATCCCTGAAACTTTATGAGAATTATAGACAGAGGTATGTCTCTGTACAGAGCAATCTTAATGTCTGTGTCTTCCAACTGCCTGGACAACATACTGCAAAAGCACCAAGTGAGTTGTACTCATGGTAAAGCATGAATTCCCTAGATTCATTTCCACCTCTACTTGTCAAAATGGACACATTTTTTAATGTCCTATCTCAGCATCTTATCCATTTAGGCATGCGGTTTGCAATGCATGTGAACACTGACTACCTTGGTCAATAAGATGCTTTAAAAATTATTTGTGCATTATCTTCAGTTATCTGGGAAAAAAAATCACATATCAAAACTGTAATTCCTTTAAATTTTGGATCTCTTCAGTTCAGCAACAATTATCATTTTGGTCATCTGTTCTTGATTTAATTGTCACAGCATGCCGTTTGGTCCCTGTGAGGATATTCATGATGTGCCATCATGGAACCTTGCTTAATTTATGGCATTGCTTCCTTGAAAGGATTTATATTCTGGATGGATGCCACCAGCAGAATAGGTTGGTATGGCCACTTTTATTTTTGGATGATCAGCTACTTTTGGCATTCTAAGGATTTACTATTGCATATCAATCACAGGGAGATGGATACCATTTTAAGAGATTCTCAGGAAAAGGCATACTCATTCCATATGACAATTCCACTGTTATAAATGATATCAGAAGCAAAGGTTGGGATCAAATCCCAAGATCTTTGCCTCCTGGTTTAGGATTTTCTCAAGTGGTGTCATCAAGGACAAATGCTTATTTAAGTTCATTGCATTCTAGGCAAACTTGCAGTCCTGACAGAATCGGCTAATGCAGCTGAGTAGTTAATTCCCAGACTGTATCTCGCAAGTTCCAGGTCCATAGACCTGGACAGTTGATGCTCATTCCATGAACTGGAATGCTCGGGGGAACATATGCTTTCCCTCAAACTCTTTTAATCCCAAAAGTCTTAGAAAAGAGTGAGGCAATCAGAATGTTGTCTATCCACACCTGCTTTAAAAACCTTGACTATAGGTGATTCATTAAAACCTGAGAGTACACCAATGACCACCACTCTGAAAGCATACAAGGGAAAGTAGAAAGGTTTCTCTTAGTGGTGCAAGCATTTATATCTTAACTGATAGAGCATATATTTCTGCATCAGTATTAATTAAAGTATGGATTGAGCAGCAGGTTCTCAGTCCAAGAAAACATTCTTCCTGGCTTCATTTATTTGTGCAGATGACTTTTAGATCTTGTATTACTAAACACTAGTTTGGGAGGGAAATCTTTTTAAGGTGGTGTTCATATTCCAAAGATATTACAACCATGTAAGAAATTATTATTAAATTCAATTATTAAAGAAACACATTTTACTTTAAATTCAGAATTTGTACTCACAATACAATAAAATTTGTACTTTTGTGAAATTAAAAACGGAAATGCAAGTATTCAGTGAGGACTGTTCAGTAAGACATACATAGGACCCAGGGAAGGCACTTTTAATGCGGCTACTCACCCATAGAATTTAGAATTCTCTTATCATTTTAATATGAACTCTGTGAAATTAAAGTACCATGGAACATATTTTTTATTAAACAGCCTTAACTGGGTACCATAAATGTTTAAATGGAACAGCACCAAATTAATATTTGTTACTTACCCTTTTTTTTCTTTCCAGAAATTAGATTCTTATGATGTCAATACATGGAGGGAAGTTGATGTAGTAAGTATACTGATTACTTTTTTTTTAACTAAATACTTCTCTGCTAACTTCTTTTCTCTACAGAAGTTATCTAAGATGAATTTCTAGTTAATGATGTAGAGATAATTTTATCTCTTCCAAGTTTAGAGGCAAGAATATTAACATCTTTATTAATGAATACCTTGTGAAAAGCATTGCAAAATCAAAATTTAGGGATTGAACTTATGCCACTGTATAGTTCAATATTTTGTACAAGTAACCGCCAACCTCAAACCAAGATCTGTGTATTCTAGAAAGTCTGGGAGTTTTGTTGATAAAGCTGTTAATAAAAATTTTTATTTATGCTTGGTGACAGTCATCTATCCACATTCTGCATGAGCAGCCTGTAGTATTTTTTATTCTGATATAGTTTTTTGACCATTGAATGAAATCAGCATTGATAACTATATTCATTGCTTGATGAGAAAACTTAATTGGATTTTTTTGTGCTCTTTTATTAAGGGTATATTTTCTTTTTGCATGATCCTCTCTCTCTTTACAGTATGAATGGATACATCATTTAGGTGTTGGTAAGTGAATTTCTTCATAAATGAACAGTGATGGTTGAATATATATATATATATATATATATATATATATATATATATATATATATATATATATATATATATATATATATATATATATATATATATATATCTTGTAGATACATACTCTTTTGTCCATATGTCCACTTGTCTTCCTGTCCTTCCATCCTGTTTTGGCTACCATCTTGTAAAATCCTTATTGTTACACCTACTGAACAGAAAGTCACATCAACAATGGAGTTTTCACCAGAAGACTTATTATTGGGCCTTAATGAAAATGGTACCAACTAACATCCAGTATGACTATCATTGTGGTCTCCATAAAAATTGTGTTTTAGCTGCTCTTGGTGATGGAGTGTCACATGGATGTATGATGTGGGGTTTAACCAGAAGACTTCTTATTATGCCTGGTAGAGGAGCTGTGATACCTCTGTCGGTAGAACATCAGACTGATAATCAAAAGGTTGCATGTTCGGTACCTACTTTGGCCATTTTTAGTTTTTCTTGACATGACAATAATAATAATGTGCTAAAGAAGAGCTTTTCAACAAACAAATACAAAAATCAAAATGGTACTGATATGTCATAATGCATCAGAATATTATTAATACCACTCCTCATGACATTTTGAACTTCACTGAGGTTATTAACGTATAAAAGTTAGTTTTGCATTCAAGTGACTGAGCTGATAACTGTCTTTGATATTAGGGTCAAAATTCTTGACTCAAGGTACTGTTTTAACTTTGCTGGCTTGAGAACTTGATAAGATGAACAAATATGATAGCATTTTTTTTGTCAAATCCAGTTTGATGAATATGCTTAATTTTTCACTTATGTTGGTTTTGTTCTTAGCAGATTCAAAAAGTAATGATGTAGTCTTAGATTCCAGGAAATTCTTTTCAGTCAGTAATGTCAGTTCCTTTCTGATTTGTGTTGTTAGAGTGATTTCCCCCTGTTGTAACCTAATGCAGTGTTTGATGCAATCTTTTGCCAGGAAACTTGGCAAATATTATAATTTTCATCCAAAGATGTGTGCACCTATCTTTAAGTTACTGCCTTTTTTGTCCTGTAGCCAAATTAGTTGTATGACACAGCCTCGTTAATGCAGTTAATTCCACATATTGTTGAATTATTATGAAATTTGGCAAAAACTTAACCAATAATGATATATTTTCCAAATAGATTCAGGCTTTTGTGAGATCTCGTTTTATTAGAGCATGCTTCTTGGCATGAAGAGATGTAGTAACTGTGATATTCTTGGGATTTAGTGCCATTCTCCCTATGCCAAGGGGAGATCACTCTGCCAACCTAGATGGGCAGATAACTTTAAGCTTTTTACCTAGTTTTTAACCTGGGAGGGCTGGATTTGTGAGGTAGTAGTAGTTCTCCTTAGGTATCATGATTGGATAAGCATTCTTGAAGAAACATTTTACTAGAAAAATGGGTTTCTTGATTTTTTTGGTGGATTCCTGTGAAGCTTATTATAGATATAATAATCATTATTAGAATATGAGGTTGTTGACCAGTCATTGTATACATCTCCTTCAATAATTCGTGCTCAACAGGGTCCAAAAACATATGCTGCAGCTTAAGTGAGGGCATAAATTACAAAGAGACCTTAGAAAAATTAGGTAATAAATTGACATTGACAGTGAGAAAAGATAGGGGGAGCTAAACGGTTGAATTTTTTGTGTGCAATAATTATCAAAAAATTGCTATCTCCACAATGTAATAAGGATGGTGCACAATAGGGTATATTTATGTAAACAAACTGCTTACTGTTCCAGGTAGTTTTCTCGTGGCTTTTCCCACTTGAAATGTATTACATTAAAAAAAAGAGTATTATAATTCTTTAATATTAATTATTTTCCTTTCTATAAACTGTTACTCCATGACATTAAATTACTGTGAAAGAAAAAGAAATTTTAAGCATTCTTGATGAAACATTTTACTAGAAAAAAATCTGTTCTTGATGTTTTTGGTGGATTGCTGTGAATTTCAGATGTCTACCATCTTCAGTTATCAAACTTTGTGGATGGTTTGAACTGTGAGTAAATAGGAACCCAATTGATTTTGGGCTCAAAGATTTTAAGAACAAGGTCACCGTGACTGATTGAATAAAATTGTTTCAGCATGATAATTCAAGTACCCCACCTTCTACAGTTACCAAACTTTGTGGATGGTTTGCACTTGGTGTAAGGAAGAACTTAAATATGGGCTCAAAGGGTCAAAGGTCAAGGTTACTCTGAAAGAAGGAAAATGGATTCCATATAATATCTGGTGTTCTCCATCTTCTATAATTACCAGACTTTATAAATGACTCGCACTTCACGTAAGGTAGAACCTTATCTATTTTGGATTCAAAAGGGCATTATCTGTTTTGAATTCAAAAGGGCAAAGGACAGGATAACTCTGAAAGAAGAAAACTGGATTCTTTACTCAAGTTAGTTCTCCATCAACAGTTACCAAGTTCTGTGGATGGCTTGTTACAACCCTTTTGATTTGGAGTCAGATGGCCAGAGGTCAAGATCACTAACTGAACTAATACAATAACAATACTTGGGTTAAGAAAATAGACTATTGATTTTGGGGTCAAATGACCTAAAGTCAAGGTCACTGACTAAAAACAAAAATGATTTCTGCACAATAAAATTAGTTTTATACTATAGACCTGGCCCAAACTTTGTGGGTGGCTTGCACTTAGGGTAGAGAAGAAGCCTATTATTTTTAGGATCAAAGCTGCAAAGGTTAAAGGTTAAAGTCAGTGAAAGAAGGAAAATGGTTTATATGCAAAAATATCAGTTACAGAGATTATGAAACATAGAGCAGGCATATAATGTGCTATTTACTGTCTTGTTTAGAAATTTAGAAAATTTGATGAACTTTACTTATTAGGTGCAAATATAAAGCAGTTTGTTCCAATTAGTAAATGAATGAGTGAAATCTTTCAACTTTTACATTATTGGCTGCACTATAGGTGTTTTATGAATGTAAATCTTGAGGGCTGGCCAGTATTGCATTAGTCCCTTTAAGTGACTCTTATTTAATTAATATTGTGAAGGTATTGATAACATGAACAATAGATACAATGTTCAAAATGTTTTGTGGTTTCAATCAGAAAGATTCATATTTATAACACATGGTCAAATTGGTTCAAAATTCTTCTTTTGAACAAGAAATAGAAGGTGAAATTAATAGAGGGAAATTAAATTTAAGTAGTCAGAACTATTTTCCATCATAAAATACTGTATTATTGATTGAATAAGGAATAGGTTTTATAAAATTAAGTATATTGTTTTGAATACCCCATCATAATTTGGACATTGCCATATTACTATCTGAATTGCACAATGAGATGTTTGTTTAAAAGTGTGTGTGTGTGTGTGTCTGTACCTATTTTAAAACATTTGACATTTACCTTGTTTATTTTGAAAGATTGCATGTTTGCATATGAAAAAGTCAACATGTTTAAGCAAAAAATACTTGAGGTATACAAATGATGTTTTGGCATTTGTTGGCTATTGCAACAGTATGTTTTTGCTTACACTTTTTTGACAAAATCATTAACATGATTGAAGTAGATAAATAAATTCTATCATGTAAGTTTGTATACAGCAAGAAACAGGATTTTCAGTAACCTTAATATTCACTAGTAGCTTGGGCTTAAGTGTTGTACAAATACAAAATCTAGTCCTCGGCCAATGTTGGCATGTGAGAAAACTTGTGAGTAGCTTTCCCATGGATCGGTGGTTCTTATGTGAATTTTCCTGGGTTTTTCCTCTAATATTTATAATGGCTGCCTTGTATAGCCTATCTTGTGCTGAGAAATGGCTTTACATGCTAGAAAAACAACAACCATTCTAGTCCATCAGCTGCATTAGTAGTTAACACACAGTAGAATAATATTAATAATATTAATAATATTAATAATATTAAGATTGATAAGATTTCACAAACCTTTTATGAAAAAACATTTGTCCACTTTTGCTTTTGAAAGGACATGGCATCAGATATTGTAAGCTGAAGATCTTTGAAAATTTAAATTTACTGTTACAGGTCATACAACAGACTTGACCCAGTATGCGGATTTGTTTCTGGCCAATCATATCAATGGGAAAAGATTGCTGATGTTGAAGCAAGATGATCTGAAGAAAATGGGGATAAGCTCTGTAGGGCATACATTGGATTTACAGGTATGGTATGGCGACAGACATCAAAATCAGATACCAGACAAATAGCTGTGTCACATGACCAATCTTGTGTATAATATAATACTATAATTCAGGCTGTTTACTGTGTTTTTTTGACACACATAGTATCAGCCATCGGTATTGACCCCTAAAAATCTGAATACGGCTCATGGATCTGACAATCGTCTAACATGTTTTAGTCTGTATGTCCTTTCCAGGTGTTGTTGTAAATGATGACATCATTAATATGTTGTATTTGACTCCTGATATTGGTCTGTTAGTGGGATCTCTTCCAAGACATTTGAGCTGGGCAGGTTTTGAACCTTGACCCTTGGTTTATGAGTCAAGTACCCTGAGCTACCATGGCTTCCTTGAGTAAAGTGCTGTCCAAAATAAGTCAGGAAGACACAGAGACATGTGATCTTGGCTGGCCTGGACAGGTTTTGTACCTCAGTACTTGATTTATGAGTCCAGTACCATACCAGCTGAGCTACCGTGGCTTGCAGGAGTTAAGTGTTTTCCAGTGTGAGTTGAGAAGTGACACAATTGTAGACATATTAAATGTATAGTGGTAGCAAGTTGTCATGGTTCAGAGGGTTAATCCTGAAGTTGATGTGATGTGACATGTGACAGTTATAATTAGTTTTAAATTATTTGTATTTGTCTTAAAGTGTTGTACACATAAGAAACATGCATAAAACCAGGATTTGTGGTTTTAAGTATACCGTCAATGTGTAATGTTCACAGTACATAAAATTAATTAAAGGGGTCATTATCAAATGACTATCAATCTGTATTGAGATATGTAATAATTAGTGTTTTTATCAAAATTATTTGAATTTTTTTATTTATTATTTAATTTCATCTCTTTTTATTTTCAGACTGAAATAGAACTGTTAAAAGCTCACAACTTCAGACTGCTCAATTTTCCACCACTTAAGGTAATATTTTATTGATCAGATATTTTTTCTGCTCTGATGTTTTTATGCTACCCAGTATATTTCATCATGTCTTATTCCATATCTTCTTTATTGAGGATTTGTTCTACTCATTAATTTTGAAAACTCTATGAATTGAAATTAAATTGTATGAAGCTTTGTAATAATAAATTGTAAGTAAAGTTATATTTTTACCTATTCCTATTTAACTTTTACTGAGTTGTATGACTTAGAAATTAGCCCTTTGATCCTGGATTACATTTTTGGCGAGAAACTTTGCTTAACTTCATGAATTGAAACCATATTAAATGTGTCACTTTGTATTGGAAAAAAAAACAACTTGGTTTTGTTTGAATTTTTAGGTCCTTTTTATGTCAAATTTTAGTTACAGACATGAATTGATAGGATTGGAACGAAATTTCACATACGGGTTTATATTGAAACGACCTAGATGAAATTGTGTCAAAATGTCACCAAGTAATGGCCCTTGTTTAACTTGTAACTGCATAAGGAATTTCCATTTTCCTATAATAACTTTTGAAGGAGTTTAAAGATCAAAGCTTTGATTGGTATGGACTTTTTATGTAACTTAGTTTGATTTTTACATAAGTCTGTGTACAATAGTCTGACATATAATTGCCCAGTTTGTGATTAAAACCCCGTGTTGGCATGATGCCCCAGTGCTAGACATTATTATAGATTGCCACAATGACTGAAAATTTCTGAAAGCTACATTAAAGATCAAAATGCCCCCCACCCCACAAATACACACTGAAAGCCATCTTAAAAGTATTGGCACTTACTTCTGAATGGAAAGTTATATTGACAATAAAT
Source organism: Potamilus streckersoni (assembly GCA_016746295.1). Taxonomy (NCBI): domain Eukaryota; kingdom Metazoa; phylum Mollusca; class Bivalvia; order Unionida; family Unionidae; genus Potamilus; species Potamilus streckersoni. The sequence continues at coordinate 1,102,307 of JAEAOA010000217.1, forward strand.
CAAAACAATGCTGATCGGACCTCAAAATATGTCCACCATCGCAACCATCTTGACAGTCTTATTGGTACTCTACTTACTTAGAAAGTAATATTGATATGTAGTTTGCAACAAAAGACTTCTTCCAGAACCTGGCTGGTCTTAAATGAAAATGATGCCATTCAGACCTTCAAAATAGCTGCCATGGTGGCCATCTTGAAAATCTTGTTATAGCTTTTCCTCCAGATTTGATGGTCATCTTGACATGGGGTTTTCACCAAAAGATTTCTTATGAAAATGATGCCTTACAGACATTCAGTATGACTGCCACAATGAACATATTGAAAATATTGTTGTCACTAATTTTCCTAAACTGATGGTCATATGGACAGGTTTTGACCACAATCTGCTAATGGTATCTAGTTTGGCCTAACTGAGAATGGTGATGATCTTACATCTAGAATACCACCTCAGTTACTAACTTGAGAGCATTAGTATCTTTGAGAGACTAATTTTTATAATTTTAAGATATATTAATTAATCATAAGAGATGATCTTATGAAAATATGGATCAATAAAACATTATTCTTCCTTATCCATAATTCATCTTTCACTGTAAGCCACAGAATGAAAGGCCAGGTTATTATATAATTTACAAGATACAAGAACTGGGTACCAAACTTGTGTACCATGGTATTTCTAAACATGCCACAATATGTTCCATGTATTCCGCTACTATAATAAGTACCAGTTATTTAATCTTTTGGGGCAAAACCCTAACATGTTTTTTTTTGTTGAAAATTTATGTCAATAGGTGGAGAAATATCTTGATCTTATTTATGGCAAATTAACAAATAATTATATAAATTATATTATTTGAAATAAATTACTTACCTTGAGATAAAAGAAAATATGTTTTAAAAAAAATCACAACCTTCACCCCACCCCTAACAAATTAATGGTCATTACCTTAGTCGATGAATGCTATGTTAATTGATGTATAAGGTGTCATTTAAAATCAGTAGCTAGAATAGGATAAAATATCATAAGTATTTTAAAATTTGTAAATTTTCAAAATTAATTTTGATAAAATAAACTGTTTAGAAAATTTTAATTTTTTTGTCTATAAAATGAAAACATACTGTTAAAATCACAAAATTCATAACAAGATTTCTCAGGAATTTCAGCATACACATTGCAGACAGAAAGGTTGAAGTAGTGGTACAGTGAAAAAGTACTGTGGTGTATACTGCTAGAAAAAAATACAGTGGTAAACCAGTGTACTGGTAGTACTGTGCACTTCTAAAAAGATAATGTGTTGTTCCAGGTTATATGAGGACACCTCATCAGAAGTGAAAAAGGTGGTAGCTTTATTAGAGAGGGGTTATCTGGTGTAGGTGGCAAAATGGTAAAAGTGCACTATTTTTGTGTATGATAGGGAGAAAACAGGAGCCTCTCAGTTAGGTTAGCCTGTGTTGAAGGGTCAGTATAAAAATCAGACTACTGTATTTTTTCTTCATTCTTTTTTCTCAGCCTGTTCAAGAGAATATTTTACCTTTGCCTGCATTGAAGACCATCTCTGTTACCCTGATATTTGGACATCATCTTCGACTAGGCAAATCCACTGAGGTAGGTCAGAGTTGTTGATAAAATTGGTGATCCAGGGAAATAGTTTAACCCATAAGTTTTGGCTTTTACTCTCACCAGTTAAATCAGATATTGATAAAATTTTATTTCAGAAGTGGATAACATTTTACTTATGCCATCTCTTTTTCTCAGTGAACATCACAGACCTGCCAACTCTTACCATTTTGCCATAAGACTTATGAAAATTATCCTTAAAATACAAATTTATGGTATAAAAGCAAAAACTATAAAAAATTATCACTGCCGAAAAATCGAGAAAATTTGTTCATCCAAGTTTGGTTTGGATCCGGGTTTCACATTAGAATTAGTGAAATTTGTCTGGGAACCAGACTAAATTGACAGCATTTCAGATGCTTTAAACTGCCACTATTTGTTCATGTGAAGCATCTGCATGATCCAAATGTTGATTATAGAAGTTGTTTATAAATGGAGTCCAGCAAGCGATGCATGTTTAAGACAAAAGGGTAAATAAGCCTCTTAAAAATTTTTAATAGTCAACACCAAAGAATAAAAAGGAATAATAAAGAGTAAAAGATGCCAATTTGAGAATGACTCTTGGTCAGAGATATGTTTTTATCATGTGCAATGGAAAAAATAGTCATGTGATATCAACAATAAACCATTTTGAAAGTTGTACACAGAATTTGAAAATAGTAATTAAAAGTCAAATATAATGCGCACATAATTCTCAAAATATTTATTCTTAGAACAATGACTAGAAAGTTGTCATATTGCAGCAAGGTGGAGAAAAGCAGATTCATCAAGTTCTGCCCACCTGTCAGCAATGTATTTTGTTGATATCACATGATCACAGCATTGACTTGCTCTCTGCTGTTGAATCTGGGTTTTTTTTCTCCAACTTCCAGCAATATTTACAGATTTCTGGTTGCTTTCAGAATATTTTTAGAAGTTTATGTTTTTTATTTTTCTATAAATATTACATAACTTTCATTTATATGTTCAATTTGATTTCCAACATCAAAATTAGAAATGTGTTATTGTTGATATCACATGTCTATTTGACCTTCCAGTGATTTCCCGGTTTCTTATTCCACCAATAATACTGGATGCCATGAATAACCTATCATGTGCTGAAAAATGGCGTTAAGCCCAGCAACAACAACAACCTTCCTCCCAGTCATAATACATTATAAGTGTATACACTACTTACCAAATCCAGCCCACCCAGTCATAATACATTACAAGTGTATACACTACAGCCCAAATCCTGTCCTCCCAATCATAATACATTAGAAGTTTATACATTACCTCCAAAATCAGCTCCACCCAGTCATAATACATTAGGAGCATATACACTACCTCACAAATCCAGTCCTCCCAGTCCTAATTTATACACTGTATACACTATCTTGCAAATGCAGCAGTCCTAATCATAATACATTAGGTGTGCATACATTTTCCACAAATCCAGTGCTTCCATGCCAAAAAATGTTAGTCACATCAGTTTTGGTTATAGTTTTAGCAGGAGAAATGCTGCAAGATTGTTTGACAACTAAGTATGAAGTCAGACTAGAGTAGTCTTCCATTGAAAAATGTGAATTTTCCAGATATTGTCAGTCATCAGTGAATATTTTCATGTCAGTAAGTACTTTCAATGATGCCTTGAATGATGCATTATATCAAGGCGTTATAAATACCTAATTCACTTGTCCCTTTTCATCAGTTAAGTGATTCTTTGGTATTTTCTCACCTCAAGGAAGTGTTTTCAAGCCATTTGTCTGTCATATTTTGCTCTGTATTCATGTAGATAAATATTTTGCACCTGATTGGTTATTCCTAAGTCTTATGATAAGCATTTTGTTACCTTCTTACATACCATGATTAGGATTTGCATTCATTGTGGTAATTGATTTTCATTATGAATTCTTTAAACTGATTTCTGTATTCTTACATGTTGCACAATCATTCCTTTAATATCCTTTGGCATTTGTTGTGATTCAAAGCATCTCCTTCACAGGTAGTTCAATATTTCACTTGATTGATTTTGCCTGTCTCTGGCTTTGTTCTGCTGTCTATATTTACCGGTATAAATGTAATGGGAAGGATTAAGAATGGAAAGTAAAATCAATTCTTCAGTCTTTTTATAAATTATATCAGTTGCAATGCAGGCTGTACCTGTAACATATCTGGTTTTGTATGGGCAACCATCACTACCAAACAGACAGATGAGACTGCTGTGGAGCTGAAGATCAATTATGCAGACACCATCAATTTTGTCACCTCCATTGACAATTTCCTTTTGACTCTGTCCCTAAAGGCTAAATGCTAGCAGAATTTGCCAATATTAGCTATCATGAACTTCTCAGGCATTGCCAGTCCTTCTGTCAGCCTCATTGCTGCATGTAGAACAGGTGCCCTAGTGGTCTAAAGAACTCACCATTACAGATCACTGCCATCTCACCTCTGTCTGCTTGAGTTCGAGTCTCGGATTCAGCCAATGTGGTTATGTGAGAAAGCTTGCCAGTAGCTTCTCTGGGGTTGGCGGTTCTTTCCAGGGTTTTCCCACCATCCACCATTTATACTGGCCACCATGTATAGCCTATCTTGTGCTGAAAAATGGTGTTACGCCCTTCAACAACAAATACGACTACAACAACTGCATATAGAACATTTCGTCTTGGCACTGCCTATTGGACCAGCACTGACATGGTATGTTTTGCATCTGATCCTTTAAAAGATGTACCATCATCATCCTGGCAGTGACAACATTGATCTTTCCAGGGATAGCTTGTGTTGGACTTCAGCACCAGACATTAAGAGCTGTGGATGACCATAGTTCTGACACAGGTTAGATCTCTGCCTTCGATTTCTGGGACAGCATGGCACAATCTCTTATGATGGTATTCCCAGTCAAAGCTTCAAGATACAGATGATACATTGGACCCAGTCTGTAATAGACTTATAGGGTGACCCATGTAAGGCATTGCTGCATATTCCATCATCTCTCATTAGACCCTGGTACTGAATGATAATCATTCCTTCAATAGCTAATACCAGATCAAAAGTCAGCGTGCCTTTGACCATGTGTCCAGCACCTGTACAGCCTCAACTCATTCCATCTGTGGTGACCAAGACTCTGCATGGTGATCTGTCTTCTCAGTATACCAAATTCCAAAACACAGTCAACACTCAGTATCTGGTCATGCCTTTTCTGTTTTGGACAGCAAGCAATAGCACCAACATATGTGGTGTACCTTTCTCTGACAGTGCTTTGTACCAGACCCATATAATATTTTGGACCAGTACCTGGAAGGTCTATTACTAACTCCATATCCATTGTAATTCGATTCTGTTACTGCCTTATCCTGAAGATCTGGTACCTTCTTCAGACCTTTTTGAATGACAGGAGATCACAATGTCACAGTATGGACACGTTTTCAGCTTTATTCACCAATTCTGATACCTGACTTCACCAGTTTAATTGTCACTACCATGACAGGCTTCCTTTCAACCCCAAAATTCAAGGACATGCTCACAATTACCAAATTCCTTCCTCAATCCAGACCTACCAACTCTACTGAAAGGATCAGGAAAATCCCAATTTATGGACCTATCTCCTAATTCCCCAATATTTAAGGAAAAAATCCCGATTTTTCAACTCCCAGAGAAATTTTTTTTTTATTTTTTTATACAAAAACATTTTCCATTTCCATGTTTCTGTTTCTGGGTTTTCTGTGTCTGGTATATTTCTTAGTACTTTACCATATTCTGCTTGATTTCTGGTTTTCATCCACCAATACAAAGAGTTTGTCTCACAGTGTGGTTCTCTTCATCTGACCCCATCAGCAAATCTCAGCATCACATTGGATGAGTTTTTAGCAAGAAGCGATAAAAAGAAGAAGAGGAAGTAACTGATGACTTTTCACTAGCCAAGAAAAAGATCAGAAATGTAGGAGTGATTGGGATAAGCATTTCATTAGTCCATCGACTCACAGGGCCTATCATACATTCTGCGACTGAAAATTGGCTTTACATCAATTCTGTATCTAAATTGTGGATTTGGTAAAGCTGAAACACTATGTAGACCATCAATATTGATTCCTTCCATTTGCTTGGAGAAAAAGGCCAGGTCCTTAAATGATACTACAGGTTGTTTAGACACATCTAAGATGCTTGCATGAATAAGTCATCCTTTAGTGGGTTGCTTACATAAATAAGTCATCCTTTATTGGGTTGCTTGCATGAATAAGTCATCCTTTAGTGGGTTGCTCACATGAATAAGTCATCCTTTAGTGGGTTGCTTACATGAATAAGTCATCCTTTAGTGGGTTGCTTACATGAATAAGTCATCCTCTAGTGGGTTGCTCACATGAATAAGTCATCCTTTAGTGGGTTGCTTACATGAATAAGTCATCCTTTAGTGGGTTGCTTACATAAGTCATCCTTTAGTGGACTGCTTACATGAATAAGTCATCCTTTAGTGGGTTGCTCACAGGAAGAAAGGATGGATCTGGCCAACTGGTTTTTTTTCAACTTTCAATACTGCACAGCAGCAGCAATGCTGAGAGAACATTCAGAATGGTCACAAAAAATAGAACCAGTCAAAGAGCCAGCCTTTCAGTGTCAGCCTTGGAAGCTATTCATGTAAGCCAATTTGGCACCCAAGGACAATTAAATTGTGAACTTCTGCAGAAATGCAAATCTGCAACGTACAATGGACTGAAATAACACAAGTAAATATGTTTATTCTGATATATACTCCTTACTCTTGTATCTGGGGCCCCGAGTGGCAAAGTGGTCTAAAGTGCTCTCCGTTATGGATCATTGCCATCTCACCTCTCTCTGTGTGGGTTCGAGTCTAGGATTCGGTGAATGTGGATATGTGAGAAAGCATTTCCAGTAGCTTCTCGTGGGTCGGTGATTCTTTCCGGTGATTTCGCGGTTCCTTCCTCCGCCATTAATACTGGCCGCCATGTATAGCCTATCATGTGCTGAAAAATGGCGTTAAACCTCACAACAACCAACCAACTCTTGTATCTCCTGTCTTCAGATTTTTAATGGTGATTTGGGGGCAGATTACTGATTTTGATTTTTTTTCTCGCTGATGGCTGGTCTTTCATTCCTTTGTTGCATGAAGATATAGCCCTTATATGATCTCATTAAACAGAGACAAGACTTTTTCAAAACAACCTGTACCTTTTAAGCTGTTTTCTAAATGCAATTTCATTAGCCGTGTCAACATATCTTTCTTTTCATAATTAGCAATCACATAAAAATTTAACCCAACATTTTACGAAGAGAAGGTCTACACATTAAAGATCCAGCTGTTGACAGGGCATTATGGGCCAGAACATATCTAAATTTTCATCTTGATACATGGACTGGAAACCATTTTCAACACAGTAACTGGTTCAGTGCTTCAGCATCTGGTCATTTTAGTAAACTGAGCATAAATATAGCCTAGATCCCATCCAAATCAAGGAGTCATTCTCACATATGGCTGGTATACTTAATGGGGAAGCTCAACAGTCACTCCCTAATGTCATTAATTAAATCTTAGTTCATTTCAGAGATGCATTCTTATCTGCATCCACACTGCAACGCTCGTACCCTTCATCTCATCTACCCACTGAGTTAACTTCTTGTGATGAATGTAAGCTTCAGATTACTGACTTTTTTCTCACCAGATGTAGATCAAAAATGAGTGGAACCAATGCATTCTTTCCAACTTAGAATCGTATTGCCCAACACACCTTTCCCCATGCCACAGAACTTCTGAAAGTCTTTCAGAAGAAGGAATCTAAGTGTGAAGCAATCCTAATGACTTGCCTAAAAAAAAAAATTTAAAAAAAAGACCGTGGATGTGCTACCTTTTCTATCAAGCATTTGGAATTGCCAGGACAGTCCTCCTGTCCCTGTGAATCAGCTGCATAGTTGGGTGTACATCTGGAGCCAAAGATGCTGAACCCTTATGCTTGACTCTTAAGTGAACCAGCCCTTTGGCTTACCTTTGGACCCTTCATCCAAGGGGCATCATGCAGAACTACTTCAGGGTTCTGAAATGCTGCCACAAACTGAACTGATAAGAAGAGGTAAATCTCACTTGTTCTTGCCACTCAAAAAAGGAGGAAATATGGTTCTGCACAGGCTTTTGTACTGGATATTTATAGGTTACTGCATTTGTGTGGGAAAATATGAACAAGTTTTTTGGATGGCTATACTGCATGACCTTGGAAGTGTAGTATATCCATCCAAAAAAATGAGTTTATATTTTTTCATCCAAATGCAGTAACCTTTTTATTATATGCTCATTTTTGTTTCATTACCAAAGACTTAATAAATAAAGTTCACAACCAAATATATTTAATAATAAAATTTATTTTTTATTATTAAAATTATAAAGTTCATAATCCTGGATTCCTTCAGAGCACAATAATAGTATTCATGCGCATATAGCCCCACCCAATGACCTTTTTAATTTCATAGCATATGCACTCACGTGCATCAAGTGCGAGGAGTGCAATATGAAGGTATTCAATATCGGGGAATATTGAACGATTCTGACAATTTAAAGATAATGGAGAAAAAAATATGAGTATATAATAAGATGTTTCTGCCCAGCTTCCAAGGAAGCAACCAAAGTCCCTTTTTATTTCTTAAACATATCAGCTTACAAGATTAGTGTGATTGCCATCAGCATTGGAGCTCAACTGCTTTTTAACAAATATCATCCAAGCCATGGGAAAGATATCAGATATGGCATTCTCAGGATTTTTGCCAAGGAGACATATCTTACAGTAAGAATTGTTCTTTTTCATAAATAATGAACTATATATGAAATATAGACAATAAAATTGTAATGATTTTAGTAAAGAGACATTTCTTCCACCCCCACCCCATATAACTACATAGGATGTGTGTTGTAATTACATGTACTGACTTATAGTGACTTTCACTTTATGCTTGTGGCCTTCAGTGACTTGTAATACATTACAGTGTTGGTCTACAGTCACTTTCTGTATATTATAGTGGCAGGTGACCTTTGGCAAGTTTCAATATATTATATAGTGAATTTCAATACATTATACTGTTGAGTCTTAGTGGCTTTCAATATACTGTTCAAGTGATCCCCACTGATTCTGAGTACATTATATTCGTTACCAACTGTGGATTTCAGGTAATACCAGTGGCCTCTGACTTTCACTGGTAGAACATTAGATTCTTTTGATAACAGGTGAAGGTTCAAACTTTGAAATCACAAATTTGTTATTAGCTTACCTTGGTTAAGACCATGTGAGCTTTCGGTATTGTCTTATGACTGTTGCCCATTGTGTGTCGTCCATCCATCCATCAGCTGCTAATTATGAACACTCTAGAGCAATGGTTCTCAACATTTTGATGCTGTGACCAAACACAGGCCATCAACAGGACCTGTTAACCCATGGCTAATGATATGATTTAAAAATGCAAAATATTTTTCTTTTTGATGACCCTACAAAGGACACCCTATGACCATAATTTGGGTTGTGACCTGAGGTTGGGAACCGCTGCCATCGAGTTTTAATCTCTGATCAATTTGGTCAGATTTGGTATGTAAACTTATAGCATTCCAATTGTGGATGATTTTGATTATGAGCCATATCCATGCATATTAATGAAGTGAGCATGCATCCAGTTGGCTGAGCAAGTGAGTACTCTAGAGACTAATTTCTAAGCGCTGACTGTTACGGATCACTGCCATCTCACCTCTGCCTTCGTGAGTTTGAGTCTAGGATTCTGCGATTGTGGATATGTGAGAAAGCTTGCCAGTAACTTCTTGTAGGTCGGTGGTTCTTTCCAGTGATTTCCTGGTTTCTTCCTCCACCATTAATACTGGCTGCCATGTATATCCTATCGTGTGCTGAAAAATGGTGTTAAGCCCCACAACAACAACTAATTTCTAATAAGATATTTTATCAATGGTTGTATCATTAAAATTCCTTGGATGAGTTTGATTAGGAGCAACATTCACAATTAATTATTATATATGAGGTGATCTTGCATATAATTGGCTTGGCTTGTGTATCCTTCTTGTCACTAGTCCAATGCCTTAACCAATGAATTGGCACAGTTCCATTGGTAGGATCTAAGTGGTTTCCAGATTTGTGTCTCCATGGATGGTACAGCAGGGAGCAAGGATAGGCCCAAGCATTAATGCTATCTGCATGGATTAACTCCCTTATAATGCCAAGTAATTTATATACTTTAAGGATGGTGCTTCAAATTTTTATTTCCTCATTTCAATTTTAATACATGTATGAATTTCCTTTGCAAACTGACATATGTCAGCTAAACAGGTGAGCAAAATCAAATTCATATAAGTCCCTTGTTTCATGTTTAAAAAAAAAAAACACTATAAATTTGATATGCCCTTGGTAATTTTAGTGATCATTAGAGTCAACAGAACATAGACATGTGTCTGAAATTCACAAGGTATGAACAATACTACTCAAAAAACAAATTTAAAACTCCTTCATGAGGTAGATAATTTTGTTTTTATATGTATATTTTGTCCCCCATGAAATGCATGATAATTCCACATAACACCTTTTTTATAGGTGATTTTTCACCTGTAAATGTTTATGGTTATTGTTGTCTTCTGATGGAAGAGTGGCAAAAGTGCTTGTACATCAATGAAAACATGTCTTTTAAAACCATGGTAGTGATCAACATGTTTATAAACTCAACTTGCATGATCTGCCTGTGAACAGAGATTAGCTAATAATTGACAGTTTAGAATATTACTTTGTGGACAGATTAGGCACCTAGGGGAAAAATAATTCTTGGTCAATCCCAGAGTTTTATGCTGATCAGAATAAAATAACATTGCATAAGATTGACCTATTGAGTTTGTTCAGAGAGCCAGTAGGCAGGAAAAGTAAACTAAATTCTTAACCACTTTTGTACACATACAACCAGTCTTTTGAAAAAATAGTACTTGTATCTCCTATTACTGTTTGGGGCATTATTTAGAGAATTCCTCCAAATTAAACATTATTTGCAGCTTCTTGACATGTTGTAATTTGTGACCTTTTATTTTCATTGTAAATAAGTGCCAATAAATATATTATTGCATTTTCCTTCCACAAAAGACACATGTTGCAAGGAAATTGAGCTCTATATCTTGGTCATTAAACAAATTCTATTTTGCCACAGCTTTTATGAAAAGTATAACTGTAGTGTGTGTAATTACATGTACATACATTTACACTCCAGCTAGTTTATGACGTACTCTTCACAGTTGATGATTATGTCTTGTCTCTGCTTGATGTGCTTTACATGAAGCATGAGTTATTACATGTCATGCCTTGTCCTCAGTATACAGCTGTACAGGATGTAAGATATCATTATAGATTCATTTTGTTCTGACCTAAGTAGTTTTCCATGTTTAGAGATAAAGCCTTGTCCAAACAATTACCTTATCATCAGCAGACAATTGGGTCATTCACTGGTCTATATACTGTAGTAATTATCTGCTAGGAGAGGATGAGAAGGAGGTATTTTTCATTTTCTACCTCCCCTACAGTCCTTCAAACAAAAAAAAAGAACAAAATTCAATCAGATTGACATTTTCAGTTTGTTGTTTAAACAAAACTGTATTATGCAGTAACAGATTGAAGATGAATCATATATGGACTTGTCATTGTCTGGAGATGGGGTGGGGTGTGAGAGAATTATATGTAATGGACTTAGTCTTTGTCTGAAGATGGGGTGGGATGTAGAGAATCATATGTAATGAACTTGGCGATTGTCTGGAGATGGGGTGGGGTGTGAGAAATTTATATGTAATGGACTTGGTCATTGTAGATGGGGTGGGCTGGGAGAGAATTACATGTATATATAATGGACTTGGTCATTGTCTGGAGATGGGGTGGGGTGTAAGAGGATTATATTTAATGGACTTGGTCTTTGTCTGAAGATGGGGTGGGGTGTAGAGAATCATATGTAATGGACTTGGTGATTGTCTGGAGATAGGGTGGGGTGTGAGAAAATTATATGTAATGGACTTTATCGTTGTAGATGGGGTGGGCTGGGAGAGAATTACATGTATATGTAATTGACTTGGTCATTGTTTGAAGATGGGTGCGATGTAATGAACCTGGTCATTACTTGAAGATAAGGTGGGGTGTGAGAGAATTATATGTAATGAGCCTGGTCATTGTTTGGAAATAGGGTGAGGTGTAGAGAATTATATGTAATGGACCTGGTCATTGTCTGGAGATCTGGCAGGGTGTTAAGAGAATCATATGTAATGAACCTGGTCATTGTTTGGAAGTAGGGTGAGGTGTAGAGAATTATACGTAATGGACCTGGTCATTGTCTGTAAATGGGTTGGGGTGTAGAGAATTATATGTAAAGGACTTCATCATTGTTTGGAGATGGGGTGGGGTATAGAGAATTATATGTAATGAACCTGGTCATTGTCTGTAGATGGGTTGGGGTGCAAGAGAATCTTATGTAATGGACCTAATGATACTCAAGTATTACAATATAAAGAATTTAATGAAACCTGGTGAAACACAGGTATAACAATTTGCAGTAGATTACAGTACTTATAGTTTACTGCATTTGTATGGGAAAATATGAACAAGTTTTTTGGATGGTTATACTGCACTACCTTGGGAGTGCAGTATATCCATCCAACAAAACGAGTTCATATTTTCCCATACAAATGCAGTAACCTTTTTATTATATGCTCATTTTCTTATTCTTCCCAATGCTTAAATATATAAACAAAAATACACTACAATAAACAAAGTAACTGAATTTATGCAGTATTTCAAACTAAATACACCAGCTTAGCTGCATCATTACACAACTGATGTACTTAACTCTGCCCAGACAAATTTGATGTTGGTCTACTTAATATTGAGATTTAGAATAATATTGTTAATGAATACAAATTGCTTTTCCATTTCATCTGGAATGAATACGTTTTGGTATTTTTGTTGATTCAATGCAAGTTTTTGATTATGGCCTGGATTTATCTACATGAAATACATCGGATTCCAGCAGCGTCTGCCAATTTAATGGTATTGAAGTGTGTTGACATCAGCATTCGTGTTTCTGTTCTGTTGTTGAATGATTCAGATCATAATGTGGGAAAATTATGAAGCCTTTCAATTGCAAGTATTGAAAAGATGCTATGGAATTTAAGGTTTATTTCATTTTGAGTACAGTAAGGAGGATGTAATTGCACTTGAAATATACTTGAAATTAAAATACAATTTCGTACTGTGATGAACCTTGAGAACCCATGATATGGCTCATGTAATTCGGATTTGCAGAACTAAGAAAATACATTTTGAGGAAATTCAAGTTGTAAAATTTTAAGTATATTTTTGTCATATTTTTATTGCCAACTAAAGAAGACAGTTTATGTCTTATTACTTGCATGCTAGTGTGAAGACCCTGCATAGCATCTATAGCTGGCCTAAATCTGAAACATTGAATGAAAAAAGTTAACGCTGAATGTGCCAAGCAGTTTGTATATGTCATTGGCTGGTATGTGGCAGTCCATGATATATTTGCTTTAGTTCATTCATACAATAATTGTTTATGTTTGAAAATTGTTCCTATTTTTCACATGCATATAGTATAAATACTGCACAATTAATACTTAGTGATTATCACAATGTAAGGTTAAAGGAGAAACAAATGAGGATATAATAATTAATGATACTCAATTATTATATTGTACACTGTTTTAATGAAAATTTACTGATAGGATTCCCTGCAACCCTGATTTGGGTCTTGACCTTAGGTTGGAACCACTTGTCTAGAGGTTTTCAAGATCTGTTCTGTAACCATCTGCAAGGGAGGTAAAGAGGGGTTTTTCTTTTTCTTCAGTATAAGAATATATAGTAGTTTAAAATAAAAACTGAATGATACTTGAGTATTAGAATGTACATTTATCTTATTCCATTAGTTTGAAATGCAAATGGTCATATAAAATTTATGAACTTTAATAAAGACAATTTTAGATATTTGCCTTATTTTAAGTGTTCCACATGGCAGTCGACTAAGGTAAACAACTTTTTTCTGTAGATTATTGTATTTTCAAAGACACATTCAAGATAAGAGCTCAAGATTTCATTTTGTTGCTGACAGTTTTAAAATTAGATTGCATAAAATGCATTAAAATGCACTAAATAAACTTATGCCTTTTTTAAATTGGTGATATAAGATGAAATATGCTGCAGAAACATTGATCTAACTTTAGGTTTTCAGTTTCTAAAAGTACTGAGTGAACCCTCTTAGTAACATATTACATTTTTTAACAGCTATGAGATGATAAATATAGCTTCAGCATGTTCAGAAATTTTCAAATCCAGGAAGACAGATTTATGATTACCATATATACCTACTTATTATTCTAATGCAACCTGCACAGACTCAGATCTGCCATTGCTTAATGTGTTGGCAGATGTGGGTCTGTTTTGTAAGCAGTTGGGCTCAGATTTTAAGTAAGTATACATCACAAGCTCTTTATAAATGTTTAAATAACTGGCATTTTATGTATTAATTAATGAATACTGCTCATACATAAAATATTCTGGCAGCAAAAGTGTAACACTTTGATAGAGGTATATTAAAATGAATTATAAAAGATTACCATCAACAGCTCTTTGAAGCATAACATCCATAAAATCCAAAACTTGACATCCTGTTATATGGTTCCGTGTTATATAGTTCTGATGCTCTAAACAACTTTGTGCTGGCAGAATGACATTGATAAAAACATAAAGTGTAGATACTGAAGCCTACAGTTTTAATAGGCAGGGAAAACTTTGAGTGGAATGCCAACACCTATTGTAAGATATGTATCAGAAAAAAAACAGTAAACATTAAACAAACTTACTCAGCAAACAAGAAAATATTTTGTGGACTTGAGAAATTGTGTTTAGTTCAAATAGGAAACAAGTGCACTGCTGAAAATCATATGATGATTCACAGTCTTACAAGGGAATATATTTATATTCAACAAATTCACACATGCCTTTAAATAACTAAAACATTTCATATCTTTCTTTTCTTCTTTTAAATCCAAAATGTTTCTGAAAATTGGATTTGGCCTAAATCTGTTTTACAATTCATTTAGCTAATGCATTTGTTACAGATGTAAATGATGTGATAAAAGGATCATAAATAGAATTATATATAACACAATTAATTTGTGACATATGCAACCAGTTTGTAAAAAAAAAAACACTTTTGGAACTATTTTGTCATGATTAATAAAAACACATTATTAATATCATGGTCACAAAAAGATTCCTCAAAAATTCTCATACATTCCTTAGTGATGGAAATTACTAGACTGTGATATGTACCACCAGAATAAAATACACAGGTAAACATGTGTACTGTTAATTCTACTAACTGGAGACCTTTAGACCTTTTACACATCCTAGAGTTCTCATTAGGATAATCACAGTTGACTTTTTATTACTACTGCTTCGGTGGACTAGTGCTTAGAGCATCCACCTCAGAAGCGGGACGACATGGGTTCAATCCCCAGTCAAGTCATGCCAAAGACTTACAAAAATGGTACTAACAGCTGCCTTGCTTGGCACTCAGCATTAATAAGTTGGTGTTAGGACTGGTCTGCCTGGTGTCAGGATAATGTGACTGGGTGGGACATGATGTTACATGGCTGCGGCATGATGCCCCAGTGCTAGCCATCAATATAAACTGCCACACTGCAGACATTATAGCGATATGACTGAAAAATTGATAAAGCTACATCAAAAATCTAAATCACACACCCACTTTTTATTACTAAAGATTTTGATGCTACATGACTCTTATGAGTTCAGGGATGTAGAATGACTTTTTTTATGCCCATTCCTGTTTGTTGTTAAAAGCAAATAATATGGGCATTCTTTTGCTTTTGAATGCATACTTTGTTGATGTTTCAGCTTTCTAATAGAATGCCTTTTGCATCAAGACTTTGATTTTCTATTTTAAGGTCTTTACCCTTTTTTCCTTTTACCATTATTCTGTATAGTCATGATTGTGCTGAAGTGTCATTTAACCCATTACATACATGCATACATGCATACATACATACATACATACATACATACATACATATGGTTGGTTGGCATTCATCCGTCTTCGAGAGACGATGGTGTAGCTTCCTGTTTTGGTGCCTTATCTGCACTGTCATGAGTGACTGAAGAGTCCGACCCTTACGTGACTGTCTCTGTTGCACTTGCTGCAGGTGAAGGGTGATTCTTGTTGAGGTTGTTGTTGTTTCACCTTCCTCCTGGCTCTCATTGTAGCAAGGTTTGCTTTATCCTTTCCTCGGCTTTCTGAATGCCTTGTCTGACAGCAAGTCACCACTCATAGCAGTTGTTAGCACAGCTGTCCCAGTTGTTGACGTTGATGTTGGCCATTTTCATGTCCTTCTTGCAGATGTCTTTGTATCGCAGATGTGGCTGTCCAGTTGGTCGTGTGCATTCTGCTAGCTCGCCATATAGCAGGTCCTTGGGAATGCGGCAAGTATCCATTCTCCTGACATGACCTAGCCAGTGAAGGTGCCTCTTGCTGAGGATGGTGAACATGCTATTCATGCTTGCCCGTTCCAGAACCTCATTGTTGGGAACATTGTCCTGCCACTGGATGCGCAGAATGTGCCATAGACATCTCAAATTGAAGCTATTGAGTTTCCTTTTGTGGCTCGTGTAGGTGGTCCATGCCTCGCTACTGTAGAGGAGTGCGCTGAGCACACTTGCCTGGTAGACATGCAGTTTGGTCTTCTCAGTGAGGTTGGCATTGTTCCAGACCCTCTGGTTCAGTCTTGCCATAACTGCTGCTGCCTTAGCTATCCTGCCATTCACCTCAGCATGAATGATGAGTGAGCTGGAGATGGTGAACCCAAGGTATGTATAGTTCTGAACAACTTCAAGGTTGTACGCCATCAATGGTGATGGTTGGAGGGGAGTCTACATCCTGCAAACTGATGGTCTTCTGCAAACTGATGGTCAGTCCGAACTCTTTACAGGCATGGGAGAGGCGACACACCAACTGCTAAAGTCAAGGCTGCATCATCGGCAAAGAGGAGCAATTCACAGATGAGAACCTCTGTGGCTTTGATCTTTGCACTGAGACATTTGATGTTGAACAGTTTGTCGTTTGCCCTGGTGTGGATGTTCACTTCCTCGCTGCAATCCTTGAAGGCATACTGGAGGAGCATGGAGATGAAGATGGCAAAGAGAGTTGGTGCAAGGACACAACCGTGCTTTACTCCACTGCTGACTGGGAAGGCCTCTAATGTTGCGCCGTTGAAGCATACTGTGCTTTGAGTGTTCTGGTGAAACGATGTGATGACAGCAAACTGTTGAGGGGGCAGCCGACCTTTAGGAGCTTGAAGAGTCCGCTCCCGCTGATCAGGTCAAACGCCTTTGTTAGGTCTATGAAGGCAATGTAGAGAAACTAGACACTCAGCCCTACTTGGAAGAACTAAGTAAAGCCATCACCTGCCTCGCTTGTGGGAAGGCCCCTGGGAGCGACGGCATCCCAACTGAAATCCTCAAGAACGGGAAACCGGCACTACTCCAGCCCTTGCACAAACTCCAATGCCTCTGCTGGAAACAGGGACACATCCCCCAAGACATGTGGAATGCCAACATCATCACTTTGTACAAGAACAAAGGAGACTGCAGTGACTGTAACAACTACCAGGGCATCTCACTCAGTATCATCGTAATACATACATACATACATACATACATACATACATACATACATACATACATACATACATACATACATACATACATACATACATACATACATACATACATACATACATACATACATACATACATACATACATACATACATACATACATACACACTCACACACTCTCTCTCACACACACTCACCCCCCTATCTCTCTCTCCCTCATACACACACACACATATACCTCAGTCCATATGGGTTCAAGTCTTTGGCTTGGCCAATATGGGTTTGTGAGAAGCTTTTCTGTGGGTTGGTGGTTCTTGCCAGTTTTTTTTCCCTGATTTATCCTCCACCAGTTATTCTTACCTCCATGTATATCCTATTATGTGTTGAAAAATGACAATAAACCGACAACAACAGCAATGTATTTACGTTTATAAAGTTTGATATGAAAACACACACACAAAATCAAAAACACACATAAATATGTTAGAGGTTTGCACTATTATTGGTACTCTGGTTTGTTGCAGTAATTTTTTTGGTGCTACATACCACAGTACTGTACCGGTACATCACTAGTTTCTGTAAGTAAGGAATACATGGAAATGGCCATTTCGATGTTGTTAATAGATATTTGAGCCAAGTACAACTTTTGGAAAAATTTCAGGTTTAGAAAAAAAGAAGGGTTTTTTTTTAGTTATTTAATATAATAAGTTAATGTATGAGAAACATGTATTACTTTGTAAGGCTGCAAATCATCCAAGGATTTTCAGGAGGACACTTGTTTTCTGTTTGAATATTATGCAATTTTTGAAATCGACTAAATACTCCCATGTTTGTTGAGCAATTGGATCTTGTGTTTTCTGGCTGTTTGCTTGCCCCCTATGATAAACATCTTGCTTGGGTGTTGGCATCCTACTCCGAGTTTGAGTGCCTATTATATAAATAGTATAGCTAGCAAATTGTTAGTTTTATCAGCTGTTTAATATCAGGACAAAGTCTTTGATGGGGTGTCAGCTATAGTGCAAGGTTAATGATGACACTTTAGACCCAGTTTTTGTATGACAACTTATACAGTTACTAACATGCACATACAGGATTCATCTGCTGTTAGGTAACGAGAAAGGCATGCAATTTTCTTTGGAGCTGGAATATTTTATTTTCTTTTACTCCAAGATAATTATTTTAATTCAAATGGGTATAATATGTTGTTGTATTGGCAAGATATTTGTTCAGCTGTTGATGAATGTAATTTTGTTATTATATATGTGTCAGTACCCTGCACACAGAATGTAAAATTATTGGTCCCTAAAAAAGTTGTTGTATACTGTTGTACATATTTTAATATGTTCAGAAATACCATAGTATACAGTGGTACAAAAGTACCTGCTCTCGTGAGTGTGTGTGTGTGTGCACTTTCTCATATTATGTTGCATTCAGTAAGGATGTTAGCATGGTTTTGCTTTTGATATGGATGTTAGTATTAGAAAAGATTTTTGCATTCAATGTGGAGTTTTGTATTTTTAGCATTCAATATGGCTGTTTGCGTTCAATATTGATGTGTAGTAGAGACTTCTATATTGTTGGAACTATTTAGGAGTTTTCACTGATGTCCATTTATCAATATTCTTAAATGAAATTTTCAGAAATCCTAATTTGTTTTGGATTTTTTTTCTCACACTGATAACATTGATATTAAGGAAGCATAGAAAAGGGGTTATATAATAAACACTAAAAAAATCATTGTATCCCTGTATGCACCACATTAAACTCATTCTTATGGCCCACTCAGAACAAAAATGCAACCATAATATTTAAATGGCATTTGAACTTAATTTTTTTTCAATGTGGCCAATCTTCCAGCATTTTCACTGGGGTAATGTCTTTCATTTTAACAAATTATTTTATCTTGTAACTAAAGTTGATGGTAATTTTGTCATTATTATGTACTTTGCTGAGTTATGAATGCCATCCATATTCATTGTTTGAATGCTGCAAGTCATAAGAAGTATATGATGTTTTGGAGAAATGGAATCGAACTGTAATATGGTATTGGAAAAGGAAAGTACATTTTAACTTATCATATCAGTTAGTTCGCTAAAATCATAAAGATTTAGAAAGAATATTCTCCATATTGGTTGTTTAATTTCATTCTGATGTTTTTCTTTTCCTCTTTCCACTTCACATAGGCTGCTGGTTTATTGAAATCAAATTTGCTTAGACATCTTTTGTTGGATGTTTTTTAAGCTCTTTAACTAGACAAATAAATGTGTCTCAATAACATTTTTTGTATTCCTATACTCATTATGGGTGATACTGAATATAGTTGACTGTAAGTCAATCTCGTCTGCGATCTGCACAGACCGATCATTTAATGCACCAGAAGATCTGGGTTTGTGCAGTTTATCAGTAGTAGTCAGTAAAACAAATGACAAAGACCCCGATTTGTATGTTCATTATGCTTCAACAGATCAGAATCTTTGTTGCTGGACTTAGAGAAGTGTGTGTATGTATGTATATATATATGTCTATATATATATATATATATATATATATATATATATATATATATATATATATATATATATATATATATATATATAATGGAATTCATTATCATTCCAGATTGGCAAGTCTGCTATTAAGAAACACTAAACAAATCTTTGGGAGTCTCTTGTCTCTTACCAAACTTAATTTGTGTATGGATTCAGACATTACAAGTATTCAGTCTTATTTAACTATTTAACTTGGTTACTCTTTAAAACACTATCATCTCACAGCAGGCGTCATAACTGGCAGACTGATAATACCACATCCAGTCCAAGATTGGTTTTTATATCAAACAAACTATGCACAAATTTATGATAATTTCATAATTGATCATTAAGGATGATTTCATTTTTATGACAATGGTTTTTTTTTCTTCTTTTATTGATGTACTTTTTTATTCTCTGTAGATTTAATCAATACTTGAATATCTTCCTCATTAAACATAAGACTTATTCAGTGGCCTAGTTGTTTGAGGGTCTGCCTCAGATGTGGAAGGTCACAGGTTTGAACCCCAGCCAAGTAATACCATAGATTTATAAAAATGTTAATATTAGCAGCTGCCTCACTTGGTGCTCAGCAATGTGAAGTTTGTAATCAGGACTGGTCGGCCTGGTGTCAGGATGATGTGACTGGGTTTCTGGATAATGTGACTGGGTTTCAGGATAATGTGACTGGGTGTCAGGATAAAGTGACTGGGTGTCAGGATAAAGTGACTGGGTGTCAGGATAATGTGATTGGGTGTCAGGATAATATGACTGGGTGTCGGGATAATGTGATTGGGTGTAAGGGTAATGTTACTGGGTGTCAGGATAATATGACTGGGTGTCAGGATAATGTGATTGGGTGTCAGGATAATGTGATTGGGTGTCAGGATAATATGACTGGGTGTCAGGATAATGTGATTGGGTGTCAGGATAATGTGATTGGGTGTCAGGATAATGTTACTGGGTGTCAGGATAATATGACTGGGTGTCAGGATAATGTGATTGGGTGGGACATGATGCTTCATGTCTGTAGCATGATGCCCTTAGTGCTGGACATCACTATAAACTGCCACACTGCAGACATCATAGCAATATGACTGAAAAATTGCTAAGGCTACATTAAAAATCTCAAACACTACAGCACCTTCATTAAATGGAATGCAATCCTGCATGTGATTTTCAAAGTGAGGGTGTAAGGTGTGGTGTTTTGGGTGGCAGTCAAAGATAGAGGAAAAGGACTGGGCTTAGTGACCTTGACCCTGGAAGAGTCATTACAATGGCTGGCAACTGCAGAAGCATCCATCATAGAATGGATTTTTTAATTGTCAATTCCTCAGTTGTTTTCAGGTTCAGATTGAGAATGGTGGGTAGCTTCTGTGCAATAGCTCATATAGTACAGCTAAGATCATTCACATCTGCAGACAAAGATTACCTGGTGCTCTTTTTTCTGAATTCATTAGGCTAGCTGTACCATTTAGAATTGATTTTGTCTGGATTTTGCAGATCAATGTCTTTGAACCAAGTTTTATAGAAATTAATGCTATGCATGGTGCAGCATTGGTAAACATGATAGTGGAAGGAGCATCATGGTTTTGGAAGGTGTCAGTTTGGGCCAATACATGGATCATCGGTGATGAAATCTTGTACTTAATGTGGTCCCAATTGCAAGACATTATTATGGTCAACTGTTTCAATAAAACAATGCACATGCCAATATAGTTTATTTGTCTGTGGACTTCTAAGCAGCAAAAAATGGCCAAATTCGTCTTTGAACTGGAAGATCCTTGGACCTGTTTCACATTGAGCATATTTGTGATTGTCTTGACATCCACATATGGAATTGCCATGACATTACGACACACCATCAGTTGATTCATGCCCTCCATATGGAGTGGAATATGATAGAATAGGGAGAGATAATGAACAGTATTTGATCTTTGTGCAGGCATTGTTTTGCCTACAGACAGACAGAGGTAACTTTTTCCTGTTGTGATACTCTGTTCCATTGTTAGAATTAGTTAGTAAAAAAAGGTAATGTTTCTATACAGTGAAAAACTTTGGATTTTTGCTTTCCAAAGAAGTAATTTACTTTCACAATGACAAATTTTGTGAAATATGAAAAAAAACTAGATTTAAAAAAAATTGTTTATAGTTTTTATACTGAACTTATGTCTCTGAAATAATATTTCATCTTTATAAAATTATTTTTTTTAAATGTAAAAAAAATAAAAATAGAAGAATGCAATGAAAATCTAAACAATTACAGTACATACAAATCTGTTTCAAAGATTTGTTGCATATTAGAATACCATTGAATCTAGTTGAAATAGATAGAGCTGTCGTATCATACACCCTAATAAGAACAGTCAACATTTTATCATCCCCTTCATCAACACATCAACGGCTCCGGTGGCTTAGTGGTTAGAGCATCCGTCTTGGATGCGGGAGGTCATGGGTTCAATCCCCAGCCAAGTCATACCAAAAACTTACAAAAATGGTATTAACAGCTACCTCACTTGGCGCTCAGAATTAAGAGGTTAGTGTTAGGACTGGTTGGTCTGGTGTCAAGATAATGTGACTGGGTGGAACATCATGCTATATGTCTGCAGCATGATGCCCCAGTGCTAGACATCACCATAAACTGCCACATTGCAGACATCGTAGTGATATGACTGAAAAATTGTTAAAGCTACATTAAAAATCATATTCACACATCATCCACTTCATTCATTACTGGTAGTCATGACACTGAACTTTATATTCTACACCTGTATTTAACTTTTCTACCCCAGTGGAGTACTAGTGTCTGTATAACAGTGAGGACAACAAAATCAAAATGTTTACTCCAGTGTTTCTATAAAATCATTTTTTGATTAGTCTTGCCTATTCTACTCACCTAATCAAAGGTCTACTAAATTTTAATCAAAGATTCTAAAGCCATCATCAAGGACATTTTGGTTCTTTTATTGCTTATAACACTTCAAAAATATTCTGCATTTGGCCATAAACTCTCCCAGCTTAAAATAATAAGGTAATTAATTAACAGCTTGTTGTGTACACATGTTAGCCTTCTTAATCTGATTACTCATCCCCACATCATTGCATTGATGCCCAGTAGACTGATTCTAGCTGGCTTCTGTAATGTGTAGATAGAACACATAAAAATAATTTTTCTTCTTGTTTCAAATGAAAGAATGTCATTTTGAAAGTGGTAGATTTAAACTATAAAACAGTATGATGGTTTTAAAATGTTTTTTGTCTGCTGCCAATAGACTTAGACATATCTGCTTCACAGTTTTCTGTACTTTCTAGGTTGACTGCATTTTGGTGTTTGATGAAAACTTTCTCAGTGGGTAAAAGTATTTACCTCCCATTTCTTTGGTAGGATGTAAAACACAAGTCATTTTGATATTCAATACTATTTCAGTAATAGGTGTAATTTTTTAGAATTCGATTACACATACTGTTGAATGGCAATTATTAACTTTATTTTGATCATCATGGATTCATATTTCTTGGAAGGTCATTATAAACATGCCCAGAGATATATATGCAAAAAATAATTATATATATATATATATATATATATATATATATATATATATATATATATATATATATATATATATATATATATAAATGGTACTTACTGCTGCCACGCCAGGTGCTCCCAGGTTGGCCTGTTATTAGGATAATGTGACATGATGCTCCAGTGCTAGACATCACTATAAACTGCCACTCTGCAAACATTGTAATGATATGGCTGAACAATTATTAAAGTTACATTAAAAATCCAAATCACACACATTCACATACAAGATTGTGTTAAAAAGTATTGTTAAACTAAACCATCCATCTTTATGGAAAGGTGTTCTGTATGTAGGGGTTAAATATGCCAAGTGTACAGTATAAAGAAAAGGGGCTTTTAGATTTTGTGCTTTATGAGTAGGTGTTCTTGATATGGGGTTGTCCATAAATGCAGGTTTCACTTAAAAGACTATAATTTTCCCTTGCAGCTGAGGCTGCAACATTTACTGACATTTCTAAACATGAAAACTCATAAAGTTGTTTAAACAATGCATTTTAATTGAACCAAATAAAAACTTCAAACTTTCCCATGATTTGCAGGTGAGCCTTACATCTGTTTGTATGTATATGTAAACGCTGACAATATGTAAGCAATTCTTTGCTCAACTGATAGTTGTATCCTTTATTATATATCATACTTCTGTACTGAAGCAAATCATTTGTAAAACCACTGGATTTGATTTTGTAACCTGTATGAAAGTAAATAAGGCCTTGAACTCAATTGTTCTATAGCATTGAGGATTGACTAATGGTAAATATATTTTTTCATTTTTCCTGATTTTGTCCTTGTCTTGCCAACTAATCAACCTTGACTAGTATCATATCTAAACATAACCAGAGCTCTTATAATAATACCATATTAGAAAGAAGTCAATTGCTGCCTACAAATTTTGGAATTATGTTTGGCTAGACCTTAGCAACTCGTCATTATATTTCTTCTTGTCAGTAATTAAGGCTCCAAACTGAGATTTTCGAAGCCTACATTAATCACCTTTATCCATCATTTTATCTGATTTTTTGTAAGCATGGAAAATGCAACCGCTTACACATATATGGATGCCATTTGGTAGATGAATTACCTGTTACTTATAACTTTTGACTTTTAAAAGTTTTGTCTTTTCTGGTCCATTTTGGTATTTGCATTGACTCACAGACCTAGATGTCCCTTTTATGGATTTTGTCCAATCTTTTACATTTTGGATTGAGTTGTGGCCCTTGACATTATATTTCTCATCTTCACATGTGATGATGCTGCTAATTCAGCACAACTCTAGAATAATTCAACATAATGTTATCAAAATATTCATTACATTTTGATGGAACATTGTCTGATATGTATGTGTGAATGTGTGTGTATGTATGTGTGTGTGTGTATGTATATATATATATATATATATATATATATATATATATATATATATATATATATATATATATATATACATACCTTTTATAAGGTTTAGGGTCATCTTCCTTTTTCGGACATGGTTATTCTTTTTGTTAAGCAATTTCTTGCTTTCACAAGAAAACTTGGAATGTTGCTTGCCTGGCTCAAGAACCATTCTAATTCATTTTGATGTGGGTGTTGTTTCATAAACCCATATGTCTGTCAGCTACAGTCTGCCTTGGATGCAGGAGGTTGTAGGTTTGAAACCGAGCTGAGTGATACCAAAGACTTTAAAAATGGTACTAACAGCTGCCTCGCTTGGCGCTCAGCATTAAGAGGTTAGAGCTAGTACTGGTAGGCCTGGTGTCAGGATGATGTGACTTGGTAGGATATCATGTTACATGTCTTCGGCATGAGGACCCAGTGCTAGACATCACATTAAACTGCCACACTACAGACCAGCTGCCTTTCAAACATTTCACAAACTTGTATACACATCATGTCCTAACAAAAAATGGTTCTGCTTAATTCCTGTGGAACAAATGACACTGAGTTGAATATAGGTCTACATTTCTTTTGCAAGGTGTGATGGTTGAATAAATAAAAGTATACCAGATTTTCACAGGGTTGTTTGACAGTAGATAAAGTATACAAAAGCTTTTGTTTTGTTAATTAATTAAGGCATTCATTTAGTTTTCAACTTCTCTGGCAGATTTATGTTTTTCATTATGATTGCAGGCACTGAATGAAAGTAATTTCCCTGCTCATCATTGCCAACACTTAATAAGTTGGAATTACCTTTCCAGTTCTCCCATAAAATTTAGATGAGACTTGCTTTGTTTTTTGATGAAACAATGTAAGCAAATGTTGTAATAAGGTGTGCGAATGTTAACAAGCTCAGCACTGCTGTACTTTGGAAAAAGGAGAAAGTTATCAGTAATTCCTACCTTGGAGATGGGGAAATGTAATAAATTTTAAGGATACAGGTTATACAATAAATAGTTTAATTAGTTAAATTACATCAGGATCTTAGAGTTAGTGAAAGTGACAGCTTTAGCTTCCGACTTCATCTTCATACAATTATTTTGAGTGACTTTCCCTCCCTTTGAACCAAGTTCTCTTCCTCTATTACCATATGTATTGCTCCCCCTCTTAACATCTTTTTTAAACTAATAAACTAACTATTGCATTCCTATAAATGAGTGCAATTACAAAATTTATGTACAAATTATAATAACCGAAAAGCTAATGATGTTTTAATAAAATTTGCAATGTTAATAAATAAATTTTAGGAAGATGAGATAAGACTTTGAAAAGCCTGGTTGTCAAAGTTTGGCATGATCATTTTGAGAAGAAGAAATGACTTTTATTTTGATGAAATCATTCATTTTCTTGTTACAAAGTTTGGGATATCATATATGTTTACAGTAAAAAAAATCTATGGACCACAAGGTTGAAATTAAAATTAACGCCACAATACTTTTATGACAGCCCAGTGAGTGGGTTAAAGCTGTGTTCTTGTTTCCATATAGCCCATCTTCTATTCAGCACATTTAGACTCATCTGTTTCAGCAGCAACAGGGATAAAAATAAATGTGTAATATTTAGGTCATCTGTCTATGCACATTGACTTGGGAGAATGGAAATATTTCATATTTAGAGTCATCTCTTTCAACATAGTGACTGGGAGAATAGAAAAGTGTCATATTTATGCAGTCATCTTTTTCACCACATTGACTGGGAAAAACAAATTGTATCATATTTAGATGATCATCTATTTCAGCACAGTGAATGAGAGATGGGAAATTTGTCATATTTTGACTTCCATCAGTTTTAGTACAGTGACTGGGAGAAAAGAAATATGTCATATATAAATGATCATCTGTTTCAGCACATTGACTGAGAGATGGGACATTTGTGTTATATTTAGACTTTTATCTGTTTCAGCACATTGACTGAGAGATGGGACATTTGTGTCATATTTAGACTTTCATCCATTTCAGGACAGTGAATGAGAGATGGGACATTTGTGTCATATTTAGACTTTCATCCGTTTCAGCACAGTGAATGAGAAATGGGACATTTGTGTCATATTTAGACTTTTATCCGTTTCAGCACAGTGAATGAGAGATGGGACATTTGTGTCATATTTAGACTTTCATCCGTTTCAGCACAGTGAATGAGAAATGGGACATTTGTGTCATATTTAGACTATTATCCGTTTCAGCACAGTGAATGAGAAATGGGACATTTGTGTCATATTTAGACTTTCATCCGTTTCAGCACAGTGAATGAGAGATGGGACATTTGTGTCATATTTAGACTTTCATCCGTTTCAGCACATTGACTGAGAGATGGGACATTTGTGTCATATTTAGACTTTTATCCGTTTCAGCACAGTGAATGAGAGATGGGACATTTGTGTCATATTTAGACTTTCATCCGTTTCAGCACAGTGAATGAGAGATGGGACATTTGTGTCATATTTAGACTTTCATCCGTTTCAGCACAGTGAATGAGAAATGGGACATTTGTGTCATATTTAGACTTTCATCCGTTTCAGCACAGTGAATGAGAAATGGGACATTTGTGTCATATTTAGACTTTTATCCATTTCAGCACAGTGACTGAGGGATGGGACATTTGTGTCATATTTAGACTTTCATCTGTTTCAGCACAGTGACTGAGAGATGGGACATTTGTGTCATATTTAGACTTTCATCCGTTTCAGCACAGTGAATGAGAAATGGGACATTTGTGTCATATTTAGACTTTTATCCATTTCAGCACAGTGAATGAGAGATGGGACATTTGTGTCATATTTAGACTTTTCATCTGTTTCAGCACATTGACTGAGAGATGGGACATTTGTGTCATATTTAGACTTTCAATCGTTTCAGCACAGTGAATGAGAAATGGGACATTTGTGTCATATTTAGACTTTTATCCGTTTCAGCACAGTGAATGAGAGATGGGACATTTGTGTCATATTTAGACTTTCATCTGTTTCAGCACAGTGAATGAGAAATGGGACATTTGTGTCATATTTAGACTTTCATCCGTTTCAGCACCTTGACTGATATGGGACATTTGTGTCATATTTAGACTTTCATCCGTTTCAGCACAGTGACTGAGAGATAGGACATTTGTGTTATATTTAGACTTTTATCCGTTTCAGCACAGTGACTGGGAGAAGGGTAAGATGTCATATTTAGCAACATCTGGGGGTTTTTTTAGATTAATTTTTTTAAACCATTTTTTGGTCATAATTATGTAAAGATGTTAATTTAAACATTTTGCTGGCTTAATGAGCACTGATCACATTTTTAAAAATCTGATATTTTTATGGAGGGGTTTGAATTTTTATGGAGGGGTTTGAGTGTTGTACTGGTTATCCTAGGTTCATAGGTTCGATACCTGCCAAGCCAACCCTGTTGGTTGCCATAGTGTGTCCTTAGGCAGATCAGTTATCTCTCATTTTCTCAACACAATAAAGTTAATGTGTTTAAAGCCCAACAACCAACTCAGTCATTATTTCTTCTATAATATTCTTTATCAGTTAGAGGTTGACCGCTGTTAATGGATAATACCAGTTTTAAACACTCAGGAATTTTTAATAGATAATTAATCCATCAACACTTTGAAACATGTTCCTTGGTCTTGTTATATGATGATATATTACCCTTGTAACAAGTGGAGAAAGTGTGTTTTTCTGTTACACTCCTGACAGGTGACAATTTTACTTGTGTTAAGCACCAGTGTCTTTCAGTTGTGATGGTAGACCTGTGTAACTGAACAATTTGGTGTAATTATGTTGTCTTTTTGACAAATCAGTGCCATAATTGAATATCAATGTTAGAATTTGGATGATCCTTGTTGGATGTGTCATCTGTTTCTGTAGAACTATATGTCTTGCTTTAAGGTCATTTTGTGCAGAAAAAATTAATTGATAGTTGAAGGGTTGGTAATAAAACACTCTCTCTTCATTTGCAAAATCTTGTTTGCAGTTAATCGCCCTTTTCATAAAAATGAAAACATTTTTAACAGTTCTATCTTTCTATCTTCATTCATATTTAAAGTAAGGCCTTTCCCCCATATGTGCATTTTTTGTTGAACAGGTTTTAAAATTAGAGTAGGTACATGTGGTTAAAGTTTTTTAAGATGTTGTATATATTATAATGATTAGTATATACAATGTACTAAGTGCTTCAAGTACTATTCAGTACTGGCTGTTAGATGCACAAATCCACTTTAGGGAATTTTTTATAATTAATTTTTGCCCTGGGAGAAAAATAGTGCTGAGTATGGAGTGACAAGTCTTTGTAGATTTGTTATATTAAAATGATGATTCAACTAAATTTGGTCAACGTGCTTAGTTCTATCAATTTTTAGCTCTACTGGTTATAGATCAGAAGAAATTATATGATGGCCTCTTGGCCATTATCTTCTTGTCCTATATCCAGTATATCTCTGTAAGCACAAGTTGTTGTTGGTACTCTTTTTGAACTACTTGGATGATTGCCATAAAGCTTTATCACACACTCATCCCAGTGTCAGTCAAAATGATGCTGCCAAGTGACTTCAACCAGGATCACCACAAGAAAATCACTACTCCACCTGAATGCTTTCACTAAAATAGCCTCTATGCACACCTCATTTGCCATCTTGGAAATCTGCTCCAGAATGGATTGTCTTATCAGCATGGGGTTCAAATAAAGACTACTTGTGAGAGTTTATTGTGACAGTTGGGTGAAAATCTTGCTTCTCCTCCCAAACAGAAATCATAGAGTAGGTTTTCAACAGAAGACTATTAATGGTATCTAGTTTTCAACAGGAGACTATTAATGAGAACTAGTTTTCAATAGGAGACTATTAATGATACCTAGTTTTCAACAGGTGACTATTAATGATACCTAGTTTTCCACAGAAGACTATTAATGATACCTAGTTGGTCATGAATGAAAATGGTGCATATCTGACCTCAGAAAATGGTGCATATCTGACCTCAGATATGAAAACCACAATGAACATGTTGAAAATCTTGGCACTGATTCTCCAGAATGTTGTCTAATTTGACCTAAATGAAAGTGGTGCCAATCTTACATCCATTATGGCTGCCACAGTGGTTAATTTAAAAAACTTATTGCTCAGGAATATCAGCAATGGTTTCAACACTCAGCAGTTAAAAAGAAGAAATGATCATATTTTTAATTCCTTAAAAATTTGTTTTGGACAGCATATAGTATCAGTCTCTTCAAGATACTCATCTCAGAAAACATCTTGGCATAGAGGACTCTAAGATTTATACAAAATGGTGCTAATCTGTTATCCAATATGGCCACCATTGCTATAAATTATAAAGCATGCAAATTACTTTTTTCTAGACTTAATTTAGACAAGTATGGCAGAAAGCATAGCATAGTGAATTTTAAGTATATTTTAATTTTTCCAAAGTTTATTAATATTTTATAAAATAGTTGTATTTGTCACTAATTAATGTTAAATATTTCAAATACAGCTATATTTATAAATCTTGAATCAGATGTATGGTATGTGTCATGCATGCCACCATGGCATCGGAAAGGAAAGGTGTGAAAGATGTCTGGCCAAATCATATTTTTGGGGGAAAAGGCTGATTTAAAATAATTTAATGTCTGCTGATTTGTTAAGAACATATATTTCTTTTAATGCTGAGAATCATTCTAAGATTTTCTGGAGAGCAGCTGTTTCCTGTTTGACTTTTACATAATTTCTCTTGTACACTACATATTTTCTTATTAGTGTGTTACTGCCCCTTTATGACATCCCTCTCAAAGTTTACCTTTCTGTTGCAATACTAGCATACATAGTTAATTATTGGCTCAGTATTGATATTTTTATCAACAAGCTGTAAATATGCTTTACAGCAGAGGTGTCAGCTTTAGTGTAATATAATCATTTAGTTATAGGTTTTAGAAAATAATGTTTACAGCAATCAACAGTCACATAACGAATTTGGTGGTGGGGTGATTTTATTTCAAGCTGAGATATTTTATTTTCTTTTATTGCAGGATAACTTATTTTTAACTTCAACTGATGTAATGGGTTTGCCATAGCGTTAATGTACTATAAATCAAAACAAGATAGTTGTTGAGCTAAGTGAGAACAGGACATTTTGTTTTAATTCCCAAGAAGGATCCAGAAAATTGGTCCCTAATATAATTCTTGTATACTGTGGTATTACTACAATATGTTTAGAAGTACAATGGAATACTGTGTTAAAAAAATTGCAAC
The DNA here is from genome assembly GCA_016746295.1 of Potamilus streckersoni. Lineage (NCBI taxonomy): Eukaryota > Metazoa > Mollusca > Bivalvia > Unionida > Unionidae > Potamilus > Potamilus streckersoni. The sequence goes on from JAEAOA010000217.1 coordinate 1,133,403, forward strand.
CCAGCTTTCAGATTGTCAAACTGATGTTGGCGACCCTTACTATAAATAGAAAATCCTTTGAATAACTTCACAAAAGCAATCAACAGAATTTGACGAAATTTGACTAAAAGCATACAGGCAATGAGGGCTTTAAATTTTATACCACTGATGCTTATCCACATACAGAAGTTGTTGCTGCTGTTAAATTACAAGAAAAATTTAAAAGACTTTTGAAAAACATTTCAACTGAATGTTATCAAACATTTCAAAAAGCTTCTTGACATAAATTGATTTAATAATTTTGCAAATAGTGACAATCTAACATTAAATATGGCTGCCATTACTAAAAAAAGAAAAACCTTCAACAAAATCTCAAAATTTACCAATTTTGGCTGCAAACATTCTGATAATAAGGGCATCAGAATTTTGCCAATGGATTTGCCATCAAATATATACCTTGTTACTAAAATGGCATCTCTATAAAATAGTTTCTCAAAACCTGCACAATAGAATCTTGAAATTTTTTTTTGTAGAAGAGTGAAGATTTTTTAAGTTATAACAATGATTTCAGTCTGCTATTACTATAAATAAAAAAACCTTTCATAAATTCTGAACCAGGAAAAATAAAACATTGTTTTTATTCGTACCAGATGTCATTGTTTTTATTTGTACCAGATGTTATTGTTTTTATTTGTACCAGATGTATTGTTTTCAAGAACCGTGCAGTAAGCATATTGCACCAAATATTGACATTACTTTGTTGCTAATGGGCAATGCCTTGAAATCACTTGAGGCCGATTCAGTCAGGTTGTAACAGAATCAAAGATATTTGTCTACTATTTGTTTTCATCTCTTCACACTTTCGAAGCATGACTCCTGGTGCATATGCTTGTGTACCCCATGTACATAATAATATATGAATTGAAGTTAAAATTCACTTATCCACCAAACCTCATGTCAGCACCAGCATTTTTCATATTTTGTTCATTAGCAAGCAACAACATGCTATCAACACTTGTCTATTACTTTCTGATACCATTTCAATATTGGATGAACAATTTTCTTTAAATATTTAATTATCTAGTGCCAGATTTGGCAGTTATAATCATCATTCATTCCTTATGTTAGATTATATAAGTATGGATTTTATAGAGCGTGAGAGATGCTTAAACTTATCATTTAGCCCTTGTTATCTCTTAAACTTTGTTATGATGTGTTCAATAAATATCTTTGAAACCAGTACTATAAAAGCATGCTTTAGAGAGTTTGATCAGACATGATGGATAGCTCCTAACACAACACCTTACAGATCTGTACTAATGATGCTGTTCCACCATCAAATGATCTCCATGACCCACCCACCCCATAGAAAAACATTCATGTAACTGTATATCAAAATGACCTTGGAAATTTAACCAAATTTGACATAAGGATTCAGAGTCATGAGCATATATTGATGCTGAGTAGTCATCAGGTATGGATGAAGACACAATGTTGATGACTAGTCATCAGATATGGACGAAGTCTCAATGTTGATTAGTAGTCATCATATATGGATGAAGACAAGGATGATGAGTAGTCATCAAGTATGGATGAAACAATTTTGATGACTAGTCATCAGGTATGGATGAAGACTCAATGTTGATGAGTAGTCATCATATATGGATGAAGACAAGGATGATGAGTAGTCATCAAGTATGGATGAAACAATTTTGATGAGTAGTTATCAGGTATGGATGAAGACTCAATGTTGATGAGTAGTCATCATATATGGATGAAGACAAGGATGATGAGTAGTCATCAAGTATGGATGAAGACAATTGTGATGAGTAGTTATCAGGTATGGATGAAGACTCAATGTTGACGAGTAGTCATCATATATGGATGAAAACACAAGGTTGATGAGCAGTGATCAGGTATGGATGGAGACAAGGATAGTTAGTAGTCATTAGGTGTGGATGAAGACACAAGGATGATCAGATATGGATGAAGACAAGGATGCTGAGTAGTCTTCAGGTATGGATGAAGACAAGGATGCTGAGTAGTCATCAGGTATGGATGAAGACAAGGATGAGTAGTCATCAGGTGTGGATGATGACACAAGGATGCTGAGTAGTCATCAGGTATGGATGAAGACACAAAGATGATTAGTAATCATGTATGGATGAAGCCACAATGTTGATGAGCAATCATCAGGTAGGGGTGAAGACAAGGATGATGAGTAGTCATCAGATATGGATGAAGACACAAGGATGATGTGTAGTCATCAGGTATAAATGAAGACACAGTGTTGATGAGTAGTCATCAGATATGGAAGAAAACAGTGATGCTGAGTAATCATTTATTGAATAAGACAATGATGCTAAGTAATAATGTATGGAGGAAAACAGTGATGCTGAGTAGTCATCATATATGGAAGAAGGTGATGCTGAGTAGTCATGAGATATGGAGAAGGACAATTATATTGGGTATTTATCAGATATAGAAAAAGACAAAAATACTGATTAATCATCAGATATGGAGGAATAAACAATAATACTGAGTAGTCATCAGATTTAGAAGAAGTTAATGATGCTGAACAGTCATCAGATATGGAGGAATACACAGTGATGTTGGGTAGACATTGGATATGAATGAAAACAATAACTAGAGAAACAGATCTTGAAACATATTTTCATACAATATGCAATGAACAGCATGGGAAGAAAAGTCCGTTAGATATGAGATTTCAGGCCCATTTTGGTTTCTTGTTAAAAATTAATAAAGATGTACTAATGGATCTGATGCAGCTCTAATGTAACTAACTTTATTAAACATTTCTAAAGTGCAAAAAATTATACTTTTTTGTGGATTTTATTATCACTGAAGTAACTTCATAATAATGTATAATAACTTTGATATAACATTATTGCTATTATTTTAGTACCTGATCAAAACTGTGTTCCCCTTCATAGTTCAAGTGCAGTTTTAAGAATTTTGAAATGTATTCACAGCTGCAGTGTATTAAATAATGTGCCTAATTCACTAAATTCTATCAATGCCAAAAAATATTTATCATCAAAAGAATGACTATAGTAAATAGTATTTTGGAAATTTTCAAATTTGTTCAAGTTGTTTGAGTCAGAAAAAGAATTTCCGGTGCTGGTACATTTAAATTTATTTGCAGTACAAAAAAAGCTCATGATGCCAGACTATTAATTAGTTCTACTATCTAATAATGCTTTTGGGAATACATGTAGCAGAAATCCTTTGTTGATAAAATGATTCAGTAATCCAGGGTACTTTTTAATCCGAATGAAAGAAAATGGATTAAAAGTGGGTTGCAGTGTACTTCTGTAATCTTTCATACACTTTGAACAAGAAGCATGTTTCTGCACCCCCCAAAAAAATATTGTGTATTAGTTTCTTTCATTAGGGTAATTTTATCATAGGAAAAAAAACTTTAAGCCTTGAGATTACCAAGACCTGCATGTGGTATCACTTGAATTAAATTGAATATGAAACAGATTTTGTACATTTTCATTTTGATTCTGTCTTGGTAATTCTATGACATTTATCAAAACCTTGGGATGTTCTTTTAGAAGTAGATGTATGTCTGTGGTACCATATTGACTGGTTCAAGAGTTGATCCTCTCTGTAAGCATCATTATAGAATCAGACCAATGTGAGTCATGATGTAGTTTATATTTTGTGGTTCCTTTAAATATCTTTATATTTTAAATAAAAAATACACATGTGTGTGTATATATATATATATATATATATATATATATATATATATATATATATATATATATATATATATATATATATATATATACATACATACATACATACATACATACATACATACATACATACATACATACATACATACATACATACATACATACATACATACACATACTTTTTCTTTAGGTTTAGTCTGATTATTTGAATCAACATGTGTAGGAAACATTTGAGCATTAATCCAATTTCAGTAAAAGGTACCTGCTTATAAAATGAGGCAAACTGCACTGACCCAGATCTTCCATAATATAATGCAACTGCAGATATGGGTCAGTGCAGTTTGTTATGGGTAATCAGTAGAATAAACAATATAGACTGTGATCTGCAGGTACATTATGCATACAGCAGATCAGGATCTTTGTTGTGTGGAGTTTGACTTGTATGCAAGTAGAGATAGTAGATTATAAACATGAATCATTTCTACCCAAAATATCAGCTCTTGTATCTGATGACTGCATGGTGCAGGTGCTTTAAAACTACTAGATATTTTACATTTATTTTTTATGACAAATTTGCCATATTTAATTAGATGACCTGGAGAGTTGATGATTTCCTCACCAGTACTTAACATACAGTATATACCTACTTTTAAACCCCTGAAGACTTTTAATTGTAAATTTAGAATCAAGTTAATAAAATATGTACCCACTGTAAGTTTGGATTTTTTATAGGTATGTCTTTATTTTAAGATATTTTTAGAATTTTATCTTGAAATGGCTTAAGATAAGTGAAAAACGTTGAAATATTGGTATCTTTGTCCTTTATCTGGTGTTATTTTATTATGTTGAATTTCATTTTTTGACTTCGTTAATTAGTTGACAGCCATCATAAAATTGGACAAGTTGGTAATGATTTAGCAGATTAGCAAGCAAATTAGTTCATATGTGTCAGTCAACTTAGCAAATTCACATTTATCAGTCCACTTGGCAAATTAGTTCACCTATGTCACTAGACTAGGCATATTAGTTCACCATTTTAGTTGACTTTGCAAATTAGTTACCATTTTTTGACTTGGAAAATTAGTTTACTGTTGTTTGTAGACTTAGTAGACTAAATAACTGATTTGTGTTGCTGTGCTTTAAAGTATTAAACCCATCCAAATCCATTCAAGGTACACTTGTTGTATATGGGATTAATGATAATGATGACATCAAGAGTTATGAGGCATCCAGTAATGCATAATATTTACTTTGAATTAATTGAAAGGAAATTCTTTAATAAATTAGTTCATGATGGTCAATTGACTTGGCAAATTAGTTCACTATAGTAGTAGACTTAAAAACTTAGTTCACCATTGTTATTAGACTTAGCAAATTAGTTCATCTTTGACAGTTAACTTGGCAAATTAGTTCATCATTGACAGTCAACTTGGCAAATTAGTTCATCATTGACAGTCAACTTGGTAAATTAGTTCATCATTGACAGTCAACTTGGCAAATTAGTTCATCATTGACAGTCAACTTGGTAAATTAGTTCATCATTGACAGTCAACTTGGCAAATTAGTTCATAACTATCATTATACTTGGCGATTAGTTCATTGTCAATTGACTTAGTAAATTAGTACACTATTATCATTTGACTTGGAAAGTTAGTTTGCATTGTAATAAGAAGTGGCTAGCTAGTTAATATTAAGTCTCACATTGTCTTAAGTCTTAAGAAATTGGTTCACATTGTCTTAAAACTAAACTAATTAGTTCACATAGTCTTAAGTCTAAACTTATTAGTTCACATTGTCTTAAGTCTAAACTAATTAGTTCACATTGTCAACAGAAAATTGGCATATTAGTCCACTAATGTTATAAAACTTTGCAGATGTGCAGAAGACTTGGAAGTTTATTCACTGTTGACTTTAAGTTTGGCAGATTAATATGCAATTGTCAATAAATGACTATTAGTTCATATAACAGATATGGAAGAAAATTATATGCTAGGAATACTTTGCAGTAAGTAGGTCAATAAGAGTGTTGTGGTGTGTTCAATATCTGCTTGACAAATTTAAAATTTCTTGTGCTACTGGTAAGAGAGCATCAGACATTTACAATCTGACATTAAACCTACCCTTAAGTTACAGGCTTACAGAGTAATTGCACAAAATATGAGAATACAATTGTTAAATGTAAACTTTGCTTTTATAAATAAAATTTCATTTCTTCTCTTTTACAAATGTATGTATATGAATATAAATATTATTTTTTTTTAAAATAAAATAAAAAGAAAGGGTTTTTAATGTTGTTTAGGAAAATTTAAATTATAAATTAGTATTCTTCATCTATGATGTCTCAGGAAAAGGTAACATCTATGATGAGTTGTGTCCTCTGAAAAATCTTTAAATGCTTAAAACTTTAAAACTACTAGACACCTTTGTATAAAGTAATAGTGACATGCCCTCCTGTAATATTTATTTTTAATCTTTAATTTAGTTGCTCAGTCTTCTTTATCCATTGGTTTTCTATATCCATCGTTCAGTCTCTTTTTAGTGAGAGCATTAGTGGCTTCATTGGTACAGTTTAGGATTTGTAATCCAAAGGGAATAGATTCAGTACCAGTACAGACCAGCCCAGGGTTGCTGCCTTGGTATTAGGATCAAGGTCAAAGACAATGTCTGAGACAGGTTCAGTGATCCATGATATTAGGTTCAAGGTCAAAGGCAATGTCTGAGACAGGTTCAGTGATCCATAATTTTAGGTTTAAGGTCAAAGGCAAAGTCTGAGGTCCTGTGTAAGTTTTTAGCTATACAGGCTTGTGAATATTGTTACACCATGAAGTACAAATGGATTTTATCAAATCCAGTTTGTAAATATATCTTCTTGATATCTTTAAATCAGTGGTTCCTAACCTTATCTATTACAAGGAACCCTTCTTTATAACTCCCACATGCTAATACTTAGTTTTACTTTTAGGTTCTTTTGGAATAACCCCATGGTCTCCTAGGGATCACTACCCATTGGTTGTGAACCACTGCATTAAATGATGCCAGTTGAATAACTGAGTTTTTTTTTCCTTCCAAAATTATAAGTTAATTGAGCAAACTAAACTTAGCACAGAGTAAATCTTAAGAATATCTGAGACAGGTTTAGAGATCCATGATAAAAGCTTTAAAAATAAAAGCCCTGACAGATTTTTTTTGTACTGAACTTAGAGTAGTTTGTGAATGTCTTAGCCAAAAAATAGGAAAGTAATATTATTGTTAAATTCAGTATGTTTGAATTTCTGAAGAATACCAGATTTCGTTTGAATAAAAAACACAAAAAATAAACTTGTCATAGAATTCAGGAAATTCTTTTTGTGCAGTACTTTATAAGATAGAGGAGAGCTTGATTGGCTCATTTTTAAGCATAGCAAACTCACAACCAAAAGAGTACAGGTTCAGATGATACCATCGGATCAGTCCGGGTCAGCTACTGTGATTTGTCATTTTGCAAGGCACTTTGTTTTGATTGCTTCAGCACTAAATAACTGATTTGTGTTGCTGTGCTTTAAAGCATTAAACCCATCTAAAAAATCCATTCCAGGTACACTTGTTGTATACAGGATTAATGGTAATGATGACATCAAGAGTTATGAGGCATCCAGTAATGCATAATATTTACTTTGAATTAATTGAAAGGAAATTCTTTAGAATATATGGGATACATGTAAGTGCAGAACTCTCTTTAGGTGGTAAATACAGGAGATTGCTCTAAGTGTCCCAGACATGTTCACTCCCAGTACTTCAGATAGTACATCTAGCCCTCCAATTCTTTTGAGTCAGAGAAACCATATCCCAAGTACCAGACTGTCAGATTAGATTGGGAGATACAAAACAGAGCTTCAGGTGCTGACTCATGCCTTTGTTCTCAAATATTTTGGGTTTTAGACTAAATTGAATGCTGAGGTAGGACAAACTGAGAATTACTGATTTTTGTGTTTTCCTCCATAATTGCCAAATGGATGGCTTCATTTTCCTTCAATATGAATATTTCATTTATGGGCAAATTTATTTTGTTGACAAAAACTTAAGACCAGTTTACTTTACAAACTTGGTATAGAAATACAGGAAGATTTAGTTGGTTACTGTACATTTCCTTGGAACAATAATGAATGTACAAATAAAACTAAAGAAAGATTTAGAAACAAATAATAATTTTTCATTGTACAAGTTTTAAATTTTTTTATCTCACAGAATTTAAATTCATCAAGCCTAGAACTGGTTGCAGACTCAAAGATTTAGCATTGTTTCAAAACACTTAAAAATGATCTCAGATTTACTGGTCTTACTATTTTAAATTATGCTCAAATATTCTAAAATTGCTCAGTTATGTTTGTCAGATGATAAAATCTTTGCAAGATTTCTAAATATCCATTAACCCATGGTTAATATTTTTGTACAAATAATTTCACCATATATTTTTAGCTTCTTGGTTTTTTGACCAGAATAATTTAGTGTCCATCCATTAGTGGGGCCTTGAGTGGCTGAGTGGTCTAAAGCGCTCACTATTACGGATCACTGCCATCTCACCAAAGATTTGAGTCTAAGTTCGGCTAATGTGGATATGTGAGAAAGCTTGCTAGTAGCTTCTCATGGGTCAGTGTTTCTTTCCGGAGTTTTTCCAGGTTCTACCTCCACCATTGATACTGGCTGCCATGTATAGCCTATCTTGTACTGAAAAATGGCATTGAACCCTACAATAACAGCAAACATCCATTAGCACTAGTTTAGTATAGCTACTCCTACCAAATTAAAGGTAGACATGCCTTTAAAAAATTAATAACTTTCATCCTAGGTTTAAGTTTGTCCTAAATGACAATCCCTATTGGCAAGAAAGGTGACCATATTGAAAATCTTGTCACTACTCTTCCTCACTTGGTGGTCATATCTACATGGGAATTTCATTAAAAGACTTTTCATAATATCTGGTTGGTCCTAAATGAAAATAGTGCAGATTTAACATCCAGAATGGTCATTATGGTGGCCACCTTGAAATTCTAGCTATAGTTCTGAGGAGTTTTCACTTTTCTTATAGAGGGTAAAATGTGAAAATGGTGCCAGTCTGTCATTCAGCATGGCCACCATGGCAACCATCTCAAAAATCTTGTTAATGGCACTTCTTCTAAATGAATAGTTGTTGTGGCATGGTTTTTTCATGCAAAGGCTTCTAATGATATTGGGTTGGTCATAAATGCTACAATGCTATGGTCTTAAACTAATTAAAAAGAAAAGAGCAAAAATCAATACGTTTTTTGAATTCAACAAATGAATTATTTCCCTATAATGCAAATTGAAAATTTAAAAAGAATTTACAGTATTATAAATTAAATCCCAGATAGTCCTAAATCTTCTATCATAGTCCAAAAGTATTCTGAATGAATTCCATTCTGAATGAATTCCAATCTTGAAAGTGCTGATGTACCAATACACTGGAATAGTGTTGATGCGCTAACAGTCTTTATGTATCACAATGATATAATTAAAAAAGTCTCTAAATGAATTCAAAATTAATCCATAATAATAATTTAGTTCTAAAGTCAGTGCAAACTTTGTAATTCCAATGAATAATTTAAAGAAATACTCTCAAATTAAAGCAGTACACAGTAGCCTGATTCCACTTTCAATGTTAAGATAGGAATAGTGAATTTCTGCTTACTTCTCCCTAATATGAGGGTCATCTTAATGCAATTTTCCATCAAATTTAAACTAACTTTATTTCTGGAATCTTCTATGGTCAATAAAGGCTGAATCTAGAACTCAAAATGATGTAAACATGTTTACCTATAAACAACAATAATACTATATAATCTAAAATCATAGACAAAAGTCAGCTTATTACTGTGTTGTTTGCAAACATAAGACATTCAGGTATGCCCAGACTCCTACACTAACTTGTGGAAAAAGACCAATCACACTATACAAATTAAATATACACAAATTTTAAATGCTGATCAATCTGATATCATATGAACAGCTGCAGTGGTGGCCATATTGTTGCTACTGTTCCTGAACAGAGATGGCTATGTTTTTATGTGGTCTCACTTTAAAAATGTTTTATTTGTACTTAATCCTAAATGAAAATAGTGCCAATTAGACATTTTACACAATGACAATTACAGCCACCTTGAAAATCTTGTTATTGCTATTTCTCCTAAACAAATGGTCATATCAACATGGGGTTTTCACATAAAGACTTCTTACAATATCTAGTTGGTCCTAAATGAAAATAGAAATGAATAGACCTTGTGTGGCCAAGGGTTTTTTTGGGGGGAGGGGTATGAGCAATACATCTTGCCTTTGTCAGAACAAAAATTGCTGGTCCTTTTTAATTTTTTTGTTGTTCCCAAGAAAGCATCTAGTGATATTGATGCTTAGGAGGTATTGAACTGTTAAGATTTAGACTTGTACAAAAAATTTGACATTGTATTCTATGAAATTTACCACTTTTTGCCTTTATCTTTGTTTTGTATGGCTTTTTATGCAGCTTTGCCCAGTACGCACACTTCTCTTTCAATAACTTTACAATGGGGTCTAAAAAGCCACAGCATAAGTAACAGTGTGAGTTGCCATGTTGCGTCTGACAAGTTAGAAAGAGGACATCATCTCAACTGAACATCAACAGTGACAAGAGAAAATGGGGGTTTGTTAGTGGACTGTTTAAAATTTTAATATTCATTTTATGATCACATTAGAAATAGCTATCAATAAATAACTTTTTCTAATAAAGTAGTTCACTTTTATGTATAAATTACATTTCATATTTACAAGATTACCAACATCCAAAGATTACTAAAAACAATACTTCAGCAGACAACAACTGTCTTGCTGTGAAAATGTGTAAAATGTCATTGCTTTTACATGTGAATGTGGATACATATTCAAGTCTTAACTGTTTAATTTATAACAAAGACAAAATTTACATTTTTCAAACTTAGCAACATTTAATTTGTGAAACAACACTGACAGTCAATGTCAAAACTCTATTTTGTAAACTTGTTCTTTTAACAAAATATATTAATGCTGTCATTTCATTGCAAATAATAGTAAAATTTCTGCTCATTCTGGAACAAACCTCTGAGTTCCAATTCAGTAATTTCAAGTTCAAAATAAACTTGGAAACTAGCTTCTCCATTATGAACCATGTTGGTAAAACAAAGCTTTCAATGCACTTGAGTACAGTACTCCTTTCACTGCTATCACATTTGCAAATTTGTTAGATAAAGCACTGTTAATGTTATAGACTTTAATTATGGCACCTATGTAATAATATTTAGAAGTGTTGATGGTCAGTTGAGTTGACCTAATGCCCTACCATGTCCACAAGCTCTTATACAGCTAGGATTTTGCATCCCTCATATATTGTTTTTAATTCCACCCCATTTTTTTATGCAAAAGACAATTAAAGTGACAATGCAAACCAGGTGTACTTTTAATTGATATTCGTTACTTAGTTTATGACCATTACAAAATCTACATATTCATTAGGCAACCTTGATCAAGATGCTGTTTCATACCTTCAAGAAAAGCAAGATAAAAGCATCATAGTTTTACTTCATCTCTTTTTCTTTTGATTTTGATTTCTTTTTTTTCTGCCGAGTTGGCAATCAGACACAACTGGTGTTCTTGTAATTTGTACATTATACTATACAAGATGGACCCACATAGAAAGACAAAAGTAAAACCGGAAGGATATCTGACAATCTATGCATTGTTTGATTTATGTATTAGTAGATTTTTATATGGAAAGGCAGTAGCAAAAACAAAATTGAGATAAGTAAAATACATCTCTCACAGTACTTATTATCTAAGATTTGTATTTCTTCTAAAATACCTTGGAAATGATAAGTCTATAATAAATTACCTATAATTAGCTAGAATGTCAATCTCAGACTCTCTTATTTTAGATGAGTAAGATAAATGTCTCAAAGCAGACAGACGTCATTGAGATGGCAGATCTCAGCTGTGATCAGTATGAGAGAACACTTGTTAGAGATTATATCTATACACCAGCCCTTGTGATAACATTATAAAGAAATGGACTGGATTTTAGTGTAGGTTTATACATGGGTATTGTTGTCATATCTCTTTAGCATCTAGCCATAAACTGATACTTGAACAGTGTGGTATATATTTTTGTTTTCTTTAACTTGATTGGATTCCTGTTTGGTTTTGTTTGGTTTGGAGTCTTACTAAACAGCAACACAAGTACTGCTAGGTTATCTAGCACCAATGAAATCGAAGCACTATTCAGTACACAGCCAACCTAGGATGATCCAATAATAGAATCAAACTTGCTCCTTTTTGGTCAAGAATCCAGTACTCTAACCACTTAGTCACTGCAGCTCCTTCAGGTTCCCTGCTCCATCCAGTGCCATGTTCAGTACTATTGGGTAAATTTTATAACCATTGGGAAATTTTGGCCCATGACACTTTCAGCACTCCCCCCTCCCTCAAGGATCTCTGCTGTTAAATGTAATGCCAGTTGAAAACAAATGTTCATCATTTGACAGAATCACTTCAGTCTTCATTGTATTTGACATTATATAGTGATGAATAGTGACAATTCTTAAAATGTAAACAAGAAAGATATTTGAAGTGAAAGATTTGTTGCCTTTCCAAGGTTGGCTACAGATACAGAATTTAGTCTCTGAGAATCTGAAGTTCCTATCTGTTAATCTGTTTGAACATTCTAGGTTCTCTTTAGTTTCCACTTTGGCATTCCACAACAAAAGCAATCTATAATGCTAGTTTGTAGTGACAGAGAGAGATCTGATAGGGCCCTGGTTAAGAGAGCAGTCCAGCTTAACCCAAAAGCACCCTTCCCTATCTGAAGCCTCCAAATTGCATGTAACAGCCAATCAGATGAGAAGATTAAATATAGCTGTAGTCTTGCTATAGAGGGGGTTCCAAAGGAGATCAAGAATCTTAACAAGCTGGAATTTTTAAAAACAGAGAATAGATAGATTCCAAATGACATCATCAGTATCATATCTGTGATATGATGTCAGATTTACTGTTGACTTTATATGGTGTTTGGAAGTTGAAATAAAGTCATTAATATTAAGATACTGTTACAAAATAAAGTCATTAATATTAATGTTACAAAACATTTCATGAATAAACAGAAAGCTACTTAGGCTTTCTGATAGTATTTATATTTATAACTTAAGCTGATTTTGATTCAGTTTGCCTTAATTCAAAATGGTTTTTGTTGTTGTGGTCGCATGAAGTATTATATGACAAGGACTCATACTCAGTAACAAATAAAAGAGTGAAAGCCAACAAGCTTTGTATATTGTAACCATTTTTTTTTCTTCCCCAAAGAACAATGTAAAATTTGGTAAATAGGACTTACAATTTGTGACTATAATCCAAATTGTGATCCTAAGAATGAAAACAAGTCTTGTCATTAAATAGTCCTATAAGAATCCAGGTTCAATTCCCGACCACATACAAATATGGAAGTCAATGAGGTCAGATGTGTTCCAATGTATGAATAACAATAATTCCTCACTTGAATCACAGTCTTTGTTTCTGAATAATTACAGAATTAATTTCTTTGAATATCTTTAAGAATTTTTTTAAAGAAAAGTCAACTTATTGAGTTTCCAGGGAAACAAATTATTAACTCCAAAAATCAGTCGAATGGCAAACAATCTTGGCAAACTTTAAAAAAATACACCTTGTTTCCTCAAGGTTTTGAATTACTCTGCCCTAACAAATATTAAGAATGCCTTTTTAATCTCAAAACTTCACTTAGAATCTCTCGAGCTTGGTTTTGTGGTCTCTTACTACACTATCTGTGTCAAGTCCATGTTAGAACTGGCCCTCTTTTGAGTATTGCTTTTACCCTATCAAAAGCATCCTGACATTTTTCGGTCCAGAGAAACTTATTTTTTCTTGCTTAACACATTTGTCAGTGGTTATGCAATATTGAAAAATTTGAACAAAACTTTTGATAGTATCTGGTTACACCCTAAAAATCATATTAATTTCTTTTTACTGACAGGCACAGGAAAATCAGAGATAGTCTTCACCTTTGCATCAATAGGTATTACTTGACCATGTCCCACAATATGTCCTAAGAAAGTCACACAAGCAAGGCAAAACTCGCTTTTAGATAAATTGATTGTCAAATTAGCATCAGTGAGTCTTTCAAAAAATTTCTGTAAGATGGCTAGATGTCTTTATCGGGTATCAGTATAAGCATCACAATTATCTAGACCACAAGTAATCATATTCATCAAGCATTGAAATGTACTTGGAGAACCCTTCATCCCAAATGGCGATACTTTGTGCTGGTAGAGTCCATCTTGAGTCACAAAGGCCAAAATTTCTTTTGCTCTTTCCATAAGTGAAATTTGCCAAAATCCTTTTAGAAGGTTTTTGGTGACGTACATGGCATTTCCTATTTTATCAATGCAATCATCGATCCTTGGTAACGGAAATGAATCTGTTTTTGTCATGCTGTTCACCTTCCTATAATCAGTGCACATACAGAAATTTTTATCGAGTTTCAGAACAAGTATACATGGTGTAATCCTATCTCTTTTATTGGGCTCTATGAAATCGTTCTCCAGCAAATACTCAATTTCCTTTTACAAGTATTCCTCTTTGAGAGGGTTCATCCTATATGGATGTTGTTTTACAGGTTTTGAATCAACAATTTCAACGTCATGAAAAATTTTGTTTGTCCTTGTAGGAATATTTAGAAGCAAGAGTTCATATTTAAATAATAACTTAAGTTCATTTCTTTCTTCTTGCTGCAAATGTAAAAGTTTCTTGTCTAGATCTTTCATAATTTCCGAATTTCAAAGAATTGTTGTTCCAAGTTCAATGGTGTCCAATTGAATTTCTTCACATAAATCCTCAGTTTGTGGGACAGGTGCCACTAAACTAATTGTATGATTTATCTCTTTCAGTATACTCCTTTAACATGTTAATGTGGCAAGGTTGTTTTTGTTTTCACCTACCAGTAGTATTTATAATGTAATTTAAATCATTTACTGAAAAATGGCATTAAGCCCAAAAACAACAACAGCAACAACAATAAATCATTTATTTTATTTTCCACCCTGTATGGACCGTAGTAATTGGCCTGAACGTTTTTGTGGAATGGGCAAGAGCGCTAGAACTCTATCACCAGGCTGAAAACTCCTATCCATTGAATTTTTATCATATCTTGATTTTATTCTGGATTGAGTAGAGCGCAGATTTGCTCTTGCAACCTCACAAGTCTTTGACAATTTATGCTTAAAATCAGAAACATAGTCAAAATGATTCAGCTTAATATCTTCATTTGAAAGAAGTTTCTCTTTCAACAATTTCAAAGGTCCATGCACAGTTTTGTCTGAAAACTAGTTCAAAGAGACTGAATCCTAAAGATTCCTGAACTGACTCCCTTATAGCAAATAAAAGTAAATGAATGCCTCCATCCCAATCTTTGCTAGTATCAGAGTGTGCTCTTTTTGTTCTTTAAAGTCTGATGAAATCTTTCTTTCTATGGCAACTTGGCTCTCAGGATGATAAGCAGAGGATTTAAATTGTTTAAAGCCCAACTCGTGCATACCCTGCTGGAAAATTCCAGACATAAAATTTAACCCTTGATCTGATTGGACAGACTTGGGAAGGCCAAATTGAGTAAAAAAATTTATTAAAGATTTTACTATAATTTTGGTTTTAATATTCCTCAAAGGAATTGCCTCTGGGAATCTTGTTGATGCAAATGGTCAACAAATTTTGGTTGCCTGACTTGGTCTTAGGTAAGGGACCAACACAATCTGCCATAATCTTGCAAAATGGTATATCAAATGCAGGAATTGGTTGTAGATGAGCCTTAGATATCTTCTGATTGGGTTTTCTTACCATTTAACAAGTATAACAAAATCTACAAAATTTACAAACATCACTTTTGCCCAATAAAAGTGAGTCAAGATCTTGTTATAAGTTTTATTTATCCCTAAATGACCAGCCAGAGGAGTTTCATGGGCCAAACTAAGTATTTCCTGTCTGTAAGATTTTGGAACTACAATCTGATAGATATCTGACCATTCGTCATTAGCAGGTACCTCGGGAGGTCTCCATTTTCTCATAAGAATTCCATTTTTAATGAAGTAACAGACTTTTTAATGAAGTAACAGACAGGTACTTCAGCTGCTTCAGTTTCACTAACGGCCCTATGAAACAAACAGGAGATTTCCTATTTTTCAATTTGAAGCAATGAGAAATGACTGTCCTTTTTTCTTGCAATAGGTACACATAGGCAGAGACAAGGATTTTTAAAATTTGTGCCAGATTAAGTTTTACTGAGAGGCGTATTAGGCTGAAATACTTTCCTAACAGTAGACTGCTCAGTGAATATTTTGTTTACAAAAGTAACTTTATGAGTTAAGGAATACTCATCTGCAGCAAGAGCAGTATTTTCCAAGGTTTCAATCTCATGTTCTTCAAGATGATTCTTAATGTCACACAGATTTTGAATTCTTCAAGCAACAAAAGTTGTTCAAGACTTTCATAATCATGTTCAACATTCTTGGCTAAGCACCATCTTTTAAATAACTGTTCTTCTTCTCTAGCAAATTCAACATAAATCTACCCAGCTTTTTTATAGTTTCTGAATTTTTGCTGATAAGCCTCAGGGACTAACACATAAACATTATACACTCCTTAACCAAATCATAATCTGAACTCTGTTGTACTGACAAGAATGCATAGATATTTCGGGCTTTGCCAGAAAGTACATATTGCAATAATTGAGTCCAATTTTCCCATGGCCATTTCAAATTTTCAGCAACTTTTTTAAAATAGATATATTATCTGTCTACTTCCTTTTCACAAAAAGGGGGATATTTTTGTAATATCAAAACTTGAATCTGTATGTGAAGTGGAATCGTGCTTGCCACTTGCCAGCCCAAATTCTTTCATTCTAAGTTAAATAACCTTTCATCCTTCTCTCTTTGCTTCTGTCGCTCTCTCCCCTCTTTTTCAAATTGTAATTGTTTATCTTTCTCCCTCTCCTGTATCTCTCTCCTTCCTCCTGTCTGTCTCTCCTTCCTCTTCTGTCTCTCTTTCTCCTCTTTCTAAAACTGTAATTGTTTATTTTTCTCCCTCTCCTGTCTCTCTTTCTCTTTCTCCCTCTCTTGTCTCTCTTTCTCCTCTTTCTCAAATTTTAATTGCAATTGCTTCTCTTGCAACTGCATTTGTTTCTCTTTTTCTTATTGAAGCTCAAGCCTCCTTAACTCTACTATTTTGAATTTCATTTTTATTTCTATTGCTTTAAAGTCAATGTCTATCATAGACTTACTGACTGATACCAAAACACTTTTATCAAAAACACTTTTCCCCACCAAATATTTGATCAAAATATTTTTTATTTCTCATTTTATTAAGGATAAAGATAGCACTTTCTGACAAGTTCAAGCAACTCATCTTTCTTAAGACTATCCAATTGCTGTTCAGTTGGATTAGAAAGAAAAGTTTCCACTTTTGATGACATTGTAAATAAAAGCCTGTTTTTTTCACTTATGATTTCAAATTATAATGTAAAATAATACTTTGGACCTAGAAACTAGGAGAATTTAAATTTCAGAAAGAAAGTTTTAGAAATATTTAGCCAAAATTCATAAATACTGGATGAGCCCCCAATTTTCTTTGTTACGTGGCAAGAGCTTGTACTCAATAACAAAGAAAAGAGTACAAGCCATCAAGCTTTGTATAGTTTAACAAAAACAAATTTCTTTAACAACAATGTAAGATTTGGTAAATAGGACTTACAATCTGTGAATATAATCCAAAATATGATCCTAAGAATGAAAATATAAGTCCTATCACTAAATAGTCCTATAAGAATCCAGGTTCGAGTCCAGATTTTGTACAAATATGGAAGGTGATGATGTTAGATGTGGTCCAATGTATGAATAACAATAATTCCTCACTTGAATCACAGTCTTTGTTTCTGAATAATTCCATAATAGTTTTCTTGAATATCTTTCAGAATTTTTTTTATAGAAAAGTTAACTTGTTGAGTTTCCAGGGAAAGAAATTATTAACTCCAAAAATCAGTTGAATGGCAAACAATCTTGGCAACATATTAAAAAATATACCTTGTTCCTTCAAGATTTTGAATGACTCTGCCCAAACAAATATTAAGAATGTCTATTTAATCTCAAAACATCACTTAAAATCTTGTGAGATTGGTCATGTGGTCTCTTACTACACTGTTTATGTCACATCTGCCAGTATAGACTGACTTAAAAACCAATCATAAAAAAGTCTGTATACAAAGTGATCAGGTGAAGAATACAGTGATACAGACCAATCATATTAACTTCCTTTTGACATTGTTACCAGCATAAGAAGGACTCATTGATAATTCTCACATATTACTATTTCTCTCTCTCTCTCTCTCTCTCTCTCTCTCTCTCTCTCTCTCTCTCTCTCTCTCTCTCTCTCTCTCTCCCTCCCTCCCTCCCTCTCCCTCTCCCGAATCCCAGAAAAATATTCATTCCAATTAAATGCAATGAAACGAAAAGGAAATGAAAAGAATTTTAAACCTTACACACAAGCAATTTAATCACAGATACATAACAGAAGGAGAAACTGCCAGGTTGCCCATGTCCAAGTAAAATGGACAGAAGATTCCAAACTAGTGACCTTATTGGAAAGCATCTGTAAGATCATTACTGTAATACTTGTTCATCAGCCAAACAAAATTGACCCAATATGTCATTACATAATGCACCCTGCAAGTCTGGAGCTTTGCAGTATTATTAGAACTAATCAGTAGAACAGATAGGAAGGACCCAGATCTGATGGTAGACCAGTGTTTAATTTGTGTTTAGTTGAATCATAGTGTAGCATCCTAATACAAGGTGGGAACACATTTCAAGTCTGAATGGACTTTCCAAGATACTGGAAAGAGAGAAGACATTAAAACAGGTTAGGGATTATATTTTGTGAACCAGGAACTTTCTTCTGGTGGAAAAAATATAATTACATGGTAAAGAATTTAGTATTGCATGGAGGGTGCTCACTCTGTGATAGATGAACCAAACTTCCAACAATAGCATAATGAGATTTCAGTTAAATGTTACATATAATTAAATTGATAAATTCCCCATCCCTCCTTCACCCATTTTGAGCCTCAATCAACCTTTAATGGACATTTGTATCCTATCATTTGTTAAAACAATCCATCCTGCCTAGGTAGAGTCAGTTGCTAACATTATAAATACAAATTACCTTCTCTTTTTTTCTGCTTCTAGCTTCTAGTGCCAGCTGAAATTTCAGTTGTGCTTTCAAAGAGAGATAAATTTGATATACTGATACTGTTGTGCTTTCAGGTTGATAAGATAGAAAAGGTTTGATCCTGTGAGAAATTAATTGCCTGAGACTTGAATATGTGGTAAACATTTGCAGTCATTTACAAGAGAGGAGCTTTGTTACACATATTCATGAATGATTTTAGTATCTTTTTGTCTCTACTGTTTTAGAAATAATTTATACAAAAACAACTCAAAAACAGAATTTATTATAATTATCTTTCTTCATGCTAGAGGAAAGACTGTTAACCACCCCATTTACTCTCTAGTGTCTGCACTTTGTAACAAATTTGATGCATATTCAAACAAAAACAAAGTAAAAATTCTGTCCATCCAGTAATCCACATGTCCAGCTTTCTATCCATCCAGTCATTCACATGTCTATCTTCCTGTTCATCCAGTCATCCACATGTCTAGTTTCTGTCCATCCAGTCATCCACATGTCCAGCTTCCTGTCCATCCAGTCATCCACATGTCCAGCTTCCTGTCCATCCAGTCATCCACATGTCTAGCTTCCTGTCCATCTAGTCATCCACATGTCTAGCTTCCTGTCCATCATCCACATGTCTAGCTTCCTGTCCATCTAGTCATCCACATGTCCAGCTTCCTGTCCATCTAGTCATCCACATGTCTAGCTTCCTGCCCGTCTAGTCATCCACATGTCTCGCTCTTTGTCCTTCCATTCATCAGCAGTGTTGTCAGCACAAGATGACAAATGATTGGATTTGGGATTTGATTTATATTAATGAGACTTGAAATGGGTTTGATTAAAATTATTCCAATAAATCATTTTTAGGATTATATCCATTCATAGCCACTACTTCAACATGTTTATTTACCCTTAAAAATAAAATGAAAAAAAAAAGAAAATGAAAAAGTGGCAAAGACCTTAAATTTGCATTCACAGCCCTGTAATTTTCATAATATTTAACTTGATAATGTTAAGTATTTAAGTTCTACCCTTTTTTGGAGAAAACAGCATTTACAGTTGCTCAGATCCTTCATTTAATCATATATTGTATTTATTTGGATCCCCTCAGTATTATCACTTGTCTTGTGGTATCCAATGCTACTTTCATTTCCCAAAGTGTAGGTTACATATCACTATTGATAAACCAGGAAGAGCCATTAGGTGATAAGCATAGTGATAACTGACATTTTTTGTTTGCTTTAAATGATGGAGTAATGCATGCTCAGTCACAAAGGGATTATGGATCCCAAATACACATGCTTTAGAAAGATCAAAGGTAAAAGTCCATGGCAATGTGTATAAAGTTAGTAGACTTCAGGAAAATGGAGAAAGTATGTTTTTGGTTTGCATTTTTTAAAAAAACAGTCATTAGCAAGAACTTTGGAATTATCTGAAAAGTCATTGATTTATTTTTTAAAGATAGATCCTGAAAACAATTTCAGCAACTAATTCTCCGAACTACTGATGCAGCTGATGGATCAAAACTAATATATGGGCAAGAACTATGTCCCAAGTGATTACAGCTATGTCCCAAGTAATTACAGCTATCTCCAAAGTAATTATAGCTCTCTCCCAAGTAATTACAGCTCTCTCCCAAGTAATTACAGCAATGTCTCAAGTAATTAAAGCTAGGTTGGTGAGAATGCACAAACCACTACTATTCAGTAAAATTATATTTGGAAAATATTTTAAGAAAAGATCCAGGAATTCGATAATCTGGAAATAATTTGAATGATATTTTTAAGTCTTGGAACAAATTTTAAGAAGTTTACTCAAACTTGGGAATGTTTTTCTAGCTTTTGTTTCTATAGCATAATTTCACTGAGGATTGTTGGATTTTTTTAAAAATTTCATGCAGGTAGACATGAAATGAATGCTTTCAACCTCATTTACAGGAATTAGGGACCCTGATTGCCTTTCACCTGACTTTTATTTTCCACAGCATACCTTTACTATGGATTGTTGGAACTTTATAAACTTTAGCATGCAGTTTGATTATAAAGATGGCTTGGGTGATCAGCTTCCCAACAATCATTGACATTATTTACAAAAGTTATGACCCATTGATTACATATTTTTTAAAAATCAGTTTCACAGCAATTGTTCAGTTTCAAATAAATCTTGCATATGATATGGCTGCCATGGTATCCATCTTGAAAATTGTTTTCACAGATCCACCATCACAGAAAGTCATATTGACATTGGTTTTCACCGGAAGACTTGTGATATCTAGTTTAACCTAAGTGAAAATGATACTGATATGACTAAGTGAAAATGATACTGATATGACTTCCAATATGGCCACTATGATATTTTGTGAATCTTGTCATAGCTACTATTGCTGGATAAATGGTCATATCAATATGAGTTTTCATCAAAAGATCTCTTTAACGTCTAGGTGGTCCAAAATGAAAATTGTGTACCTCAGACATTAATTATGACAATAATGGCAGCCATCTTGAAAGTCTTGCTATTGGAAATCTCGTTAAAGGGAAAATTATATTGTCATGAGGTTTCTCATGATGTCTAGTTGGTCCTAAATGAAAATGATGCCAATATGATATCCAATATGGCCACCAAAGCGGCCATCTTGATGATCTGTTATTGCCACTTATGTGTATCATTAAGGCCACTCATAAAAGGATGGGTTGTAAACTTCTTGTACACTTGCACGTGTGTTCCAGCATTTACATCACAATTTTATAACCCTATGGCTTATTATTTTGCTTTAATAATGTTATAATATGTTAGGCCCAGCTGAACAAAATTAGGACCCGTTGCAAGAACCTGTCAGTAATAGCTCAGTTTTATTTTTGTATTATAGGAACATAAGTGGAAGATGTACATGGAGGTTGATGATGAAGATGACAGTAACCTTGACCCTTTGACTTTGATCAGCAATGTGTCATTTGCCTGTGGACAGTATGGAACCTTCAAGATTATTCAGGTGTGTTGTACATCATTATTAGTTTTCTGTTGACATGTGTGTGTCAGTGGATAAGGCACTCTACTCAGCACTCAATAGTTTACTTGTATTGCTTTGCAGTAAAGCACCAAACCAAACTGAACCAAACAAAACTAAACACATTTTTGTTACTTTACTGTTTTTATGAGGATTCCAGTTTCGGGGTGTTTTGTAAATGCTGAAAAGCACAAATTTAAAAAGCAGCAAATGGTAAAATCTGCTGTGAAAATATAGGACTACTTCCAATTGCATAAATTTACGATCAATGAAAATGTAATTTTTTTCAAAAACCACAATTTTGGTACCCACCATAGGATCAATATTTTTGTGTTTGTGCACAACTTTTTTTTCTTACAAGATCTACTAGCACAAATACTATTTAACCATTGCTTTAAAAGAAAAGTGAGTGCTTTCTGTTTTTTAAAATGCCTGCCAATAAGCAAAGTCTGTATTTTTATGACCTCTATCCTCCCATATTTTTGTTGCCTTGTTGTTAAGTTGGTTTCCACATATTAACATGATTACTTTTACTACATTCCAAACTGAGGATGACTTGCATTTTGGATAGGCCTGTTAATTTTGCAGTCAGAAAGTTTAGAGGTCAAGTTCACTGACTGAAAGAAGGAATCGGTTTCTGTACAGTGGCATTGACATTAGTTCTTCATCGCAGACTTGGACAAAACTTTATGGATAACTTGCATTTTTGTTAAGGAGAAGCCTGTATATTTGAGGTTCAAGAAGTCAGAGGTCAAGGTCACTGTGACAGAAACATAAAAAACGGTATGTGCAAATTTTAGATCTCAGCCATATACCATCACCAAAGTTTGTGGTTGTCTTACATGTCAATGAATGAAAAATCCTATTTCTGTGGTGAAAAGATAAAAGGTCAGAGTTACTTTGACTTAAAGAAGAAAAATAGTTTGATTCTAAATTGCATATCTTGTCCAAAATATTTGGAGTGCTTGCATTTATGCAGGAAAGAGTCCTATTGAGTTGGAGGTCAGAGAGTTAAAGGTTAATGTCAGGGTCATGACTAAAAAAAAAAATGATTTTGCGCATTAACATTTGTTCTGTAGTAAGTACTTTTAATAAGAAATTGGTTTCTGCACAAAATATTAGCTCAAGACCACATAACAGATCAAAGATCAAGGTCATTGGTCAATGGTTTCCATTTTCAACCCTTCGTTTCTATTGCCTGCATTGAGGGCTATTAACAATGAGATGTGCATAAAATAAACCGTTTTTAGATTAATCTTGTTCACAGAGGTGACAATTGGGATTGGTTTAAATATAGGTACTTGCATTTTAAAATGAGGATGGCAAACATGAATTTGAAGTGATAAAATATTGACTTCTAAATTTCGTGTTGTAAGAAGAATCAGTGAACTGATGATGATATTGGAATTTCAATCTTTTCCCTGTTAAGTAGAATCTTTGATTAGTATTAATACAAAAACTTGTATACTTTATAATTACTGTCAATAACTGTTTTTCATCAGTACCAGTTTTCATTGACTGTTCCAAACCATGAATTCATGACCCAAAAATTATAATCTTTCTGTGAAAGCAGTAGGATTTATCCCCAATCCATGATATTGATTAAAATATAATTGATAACCAGAAAATAAATGAATTCACAATAAGCTGTAATTAAATTTGTTTTTATTCCACAGCCTCCTTTCATTATGGAGAAATGGTGCATGGGAATCACAACTGAGACAACAGTGCAATGCTTGGTGACATTTGAGGTATAGTTTTCACTATTTCAGCTTAGTCAGTGAGCCTGAGTTAGCTTTTCTGCTGCACATTTCTTGTGAAAATCTCTCTATGAATGTGTGTGACATGGATTTTTAACATAGTTTAACAATTTTTGAGTCATATCTCTATGTCTGCAGTGTGGCATTTTATAGTGATCTCTAGCACTGGGACATGATGACACAGTCAAGTAGAATCATGTCCCACCCAGTCACATTATCTTGACATCAGGCCAACCAGTCATTAACACAAATCTCTGAATGCGGAGTGCCTAGCAAAGCAGCTGTTAGTACAATTTTTAAAAGTTTGTTTTGACTCGGTAAGGGTTTGAACTCACAACCTCCCTACATTCAAGGTGGACACATTGTTAGGTGCAAGAGTGGAGCATGTGTTCCAGAAACACAATTCTAGTTTGATCTTTGATATATTAGGGCACCATGTATCTTAACATAAATGTAGGATTAGTGACCATTTAAAAATCATTGGTGTCTTCAGCATCAATGTCTTTTAGTCTTTCTCTGCAAGCTTCTGTATGCAAACATGATGTTAAACAGGAGTGAGATTTTTCCCAATTTTATTGATATTTTCAGGAAGATGTGAATTTATAAACCAAATAAAAGATTTACTAGTTATACAAAAGTCTTGCAATATTGGACAGACAATACTGATCATACCAAGGTCATCCAGTATTGGACAGATGATACTAATTATACAAAGGCCTTGCAATATTGGACAGACAATACTGATCATACCAAGGTCATCCAGTATTGGACAGATGATACTATTGGACAGACAGTACTGATCATATTGAGGCCATCCAGTATTGGACAGATGATACTAATTATACAAAAGCCTTGCAATATTGGACAGACAATACTGATCATACCAAGGTCATCCAGTATTGGACAGATGATACTAATTATACAAAAGCCTTGCAATATTGGACAGACAATACTGATCATACCAAGGTCATCCAGTATTGGACAGATGATACTAATTATACAAAAGCCTTGCAATATTGGACAGACAATACTGATCATACCAAGGTCATCCAGTATTGGACAGATGATACTAATTATACAAAAGCCTTGCAATATTGGACAGACAATACTGATCATACCAAGGTCATCCAGTATTGGACAGATGATACTATTGGACAGACAGTACTGATCATACTGAGGCCATCCAGTATTGGAAAGATAATGCTGATCATACCACAGCCTTTCAGTATTGGACCAATGCTGCCTATCAGTATTGGAAAAACAATACTGATAATGCCAAGGTCTTTCAATATTGGACATATGATCTTGATCTTGATAATACCAAAGCATTTCAATATTTCAATATTGGACAAATGATGATGATCTGACGCCAAAGAGAGATAAATATATATATATATATATATATATATATATATATATATATATAATTTCTCTAACCTGTATGATAGTATTGTTTGTATTAAACTATTATTTCTGCCCACTATTATCAAGATTCTACTACAGTATCCAGGGATATCACAGTCTGTTCTGTCTGGTATATATATATATATATATATATATATATATATATATATATATATATATATATATATATAATTTGCTTTGTTAATTTTATTTTAATTTATTTTTTAATTTGATTATATATTATTGTAATGTAATGTTATATGTTGAACTTGACCATGTCCAAAATCGAGTTAATTTCTGCATGACCTGAATTGACTTTTTAAAAATTTTATTCTGCATACTGTTTATTCATGGATCTGATGGGCCAAACTTTGACCATATTTATCTTTGGAGGCCATATTTCTGGTCAGATTTGATCATTCTTTTGATATGGGTGTAAATAATCTAAATCATGAATCATACATGTGAACCTCCAACATGGAGGGTTTTTCTTCATAGTTTAGGAGTATCTCCTGTCCATCTGATGACTCACTGAAGTCTTCAACCTACACAAAGTTATTAGAGGAAACATTTTTAAAAAAAATTTTTACATTCTGGTTTCAGTGTAGAATGTTTACATTAATACAGCTTGTGATCACATGACTGACCTGGCTTAAACAGGACAAAACCATGTAGTTGCTAATTTAATCTTTTGATCCTTTTGGCATGGTCAGATGGCTTCATTATTCAAAGTTTGGTAAGATGATGATTATAGTATGTGTGAGCAGAAGTAATTAAGAATGGATAAAGACCTGAAATGATTATGGCAGAGTTACTAAAAGATTCAAATCAGCATAAAACAATTAACATTACTTTGAATCTTTCCAAATGAAATGTTCTGCTTCATTGTTGAGATGGATTAGAGTAGGTTGTGTATGATCAGATTTAATTTGGACAGGATTAATTAATTTATTAGAGATGTTAATTGATGAAAGTTGATTAGAGATGTTAATTGATGATAGTTGATCAGAGATGTTAATTGATGATAGTTGATTAGAAATGTTAATTGATGAAAGTTGATTAGAGATGTTAACTGATGATAGTTGATTAGAGATATTAATTGATGAAAGTTGATTAGAGATATTAATTGATGATAGTTGCATTACTCAAAGAGCTAAAGTGGCATACAATTAGTTGGTTTGACTTTGGCATTCAGAGTTTGTTTAGATGTTTTAGCATGCCAATGTCAAAACACCAAAATCCAAGCAACCAAAAATATCACATAAATCCAATGGCTGGCAACAGGAATTTCATTGGTTGCAATCACATTTAAAGGAACGTGAATGTACATTCTGCTATGCCTATAAAGCTGATTTTAAAAAAGTCTGTTACAATGGTAAGAATGACATCATACCTTGTGCAGAATCCCAATATCATATGAAATCTGTGTTAATCTGCATCTGATGAGGATAAAGTTAGAGTTAGCCAGGACACTATTTGCCAACCTTATAGCTGTGAGTAACCATATACACTACTATG
Organism: Potamilus streckersoni; assembly: GCA_016746295.1. Classification (NCBI taxonomy): domain Eukaryota; kingdom Metazoa; phylum Mollusca; class Bivalvia; order Unionida; family Unionidae; genus Potamilus; species Potamilus streckersoni. The sequence goes on from JAEAOA010000217.1 coordinate 1,160,075, forward strand.
AATAACCACATTGAAAAAACTGATATTATCTCCACTGGTCCTGATTTAATCCTTTGAAAACCGGACTGAAGTACCTGTTACTACCTGCCCATGTAATCTGTACGGCCTGGGATGAATGGGGTCTTTGTCTTTTTAATATTAGTAAGTTATCATCATTTTTCAGAGTTGATTGTCATTATTAAAGAATGGTGATATTGATGGTGATGATAACAACAACAAAGGTGCTTGCAAAATTGGGCTTAAAGTGTGTAATTGTATAATGTATGTGTTTGATGTGTTTGTGCTTTACATGTGCTTTACATAAAGAATCTTACTGAAGTTCAAGCAATAGAAAATATCAATCTTGAGCAGTTTTGGCAGACATTCAGCAGTCTGAATCTACCAACAGGCTGAAAACAATTTAAACTTCTTGCTGGAATCAGTAGAGTTGTACTGAATACAAAATTCCAATGCAGACACTAAAATGGACATTTTCCATTCTGAGCAAAATGCAGACTAGCTTTTGAAGGAAACCTGAATCCAGTAACAGTAAGGCAGTTCCATAGATCAACAATGATGATTGCTATTTATATAATTCAGCAATGATCAAAGAAATGCTGAAAGTGTTTGTGGTAGATACAAGAAGTCTATGAATGAAAACAAGTTACTGGGAAAGAACTGATTTGATGAAATGATTGATGTGCATATTTTAATATTAATAAAATTTAAATTTGCTGAAAATAATCTTCTAATTTGTTTCAATTTGCATGCTTAAAATTGGGTTGCTGAAAATTTTCCCACTTTTGAGGTTAAAACTCTAAATTTTTGTAAATCTATTCTATCTTGACCTGACCTGTCTTTTCTATCACTTATATGTGTGCTGAGTATCATGTGGGGTAATGATTCCAGTGTTCACTTAAAGTCAGGCAACATGATCCTAGGAACATGGTCATACAGTTGAAATTGTGGTTCATTTCTCTAGGTAACAACTGGATTACTTACATAATTATACTTGCCCAACAATGATTTTTATTTGCCTGGGCTAATTAGATTGGGAACTTTCATCCTCTAACTAGGCAAAATTTATGCATAATACTGGGCTTGTTACAACTCTTTTGGCCATATTTCTGATTCATTTTTGATCATATTTGGAAAAATTTTGTATATTGTCAAGATGTCTGATGAGTATAGTAATAAGTAAGATTCACTCAGTAATGAACTGATTTTCCAACCGTTTGGCTGAGCTTGTTGACTTTATGAAGACTATATTTCTCTCAAAATTTGATAAAACTTGGAGTTTAGTCTATTACAACTCTGTGGTCTTAAAACAAGTAATAGAAAAGTGAGAAGCAACAAGCTTTGTAAGATTCCACAAATAATTTATTTCCCTTGATTACAAATGAAAATGTAAAAAAAGGAATTTATGGTATTGTGAATTAAATCCCAAATAATCATTGAATTACAGACACAAGTCCTGATGATTAAAGTTCAGAGTAGACTGTAGCGGAAATACAAATTAAATCCAACATTGGATGTTTTGATGTTCCTCTGGTAGTCCATTTAGTGGTGATGTGCCAAAAGACTTGTTGGATTACAATAATACAATCCAAGAATATATTTTTACTTGAAATTTCAGTATAAATTCAAGGCTCTATTTCCAAGTATGTTGTTTTTGAAGAGCATTTTGTATTTCCAGTTAATAAATAATATGAATAAATTCCATCCCAAATGAATTACTGGACACAACAATTAATACAATTGATTCTGCTAAGATCTTAAAGCACGAATGAATAATTTATAGCAAAACAGATCATATAGTCCTCTACTTGATCTCAAGTCACGATTACCATTTTTTAAAAAAGTACTATTACCGAATGGCAATTTTCATTCTGGTTGGACATGTCTGTGGCATGATGCCCCATTGCCAGACATCACTATAAACTGCAATACTGCAGACATCGTTTTGATATGACTGAAGAATATTTAAAGTTGGGTTAAATATCTAATTCACACACACTCATTCGGGAAGGGTGGAAGGTTCCAGTTGTTTAAAAGATGTACTCTTAGTTATACTTAGAAGTCTGTTTCAAAAATTATAATATCAAATGTAGTAAACAACAGGTTGACCTGGCATTTCAAGGGAAATTTCTGGATTCAGATTGAGATTAACATCTTGTTTATGAAACCAAGGTCAATGATTTAGGACATTTAAAAAATGAACTTTATATTGGACAAGGTCAAGTCCAAAAGATAATTATTAGCAGCATATAATAAAAAAAACAACCAAAAAGTCAATGTAAATTAAATATACATGACAAGTCTTGTAACATTAAGGTCTTATACAAGTTCATATTTAAGTAATGATCTTGCATCTGATTGGCTGAGTTTGTTGCTGTGCAGGAAACCATAAATCTTATTCAATTTTGATAAAACATAGAATGTGGGCTTCAATCATCCAGATCTTAGATGAGATCAAACAATATTAGTGAGATTTGCTGAGCTTGATGTCACTCTGAAGATTGTATTTCTGGTCAGATTTTTATTGAACTTGATAGAAACCTTATATAATCATAGTGAACAAGATCCATGGACATTCTCATGGAAGCGCTAGAGGGCGCCTCTACCTGATTCAAATACAGATATATTTGGACACCTGTACACCATTCATATGGAATGGAAATGTGATTGGATGCCTACCATAAACTACAGCCATTTTGAGCTGGTTTTTGTCAATGACCATTATGTCACATCACATGGTTGCATGGATATTTTCATAGAAACACAATTGGACACCTCCTCCTGGTTCATATAAAATTGTCTTTGGATGTGGAGACCTCTGCATCATCCACATGGAATGGAACCTTGTTTGGATGCCACAGACAAGAATAGCCATTTTGAGCTGGTTTGTATAGCACAAGCTTAAAGAAAAACCCCTGTTAGATACTACTGGCTTTGAGGTAAATGACCATAGTTGCTAGTTAAAATGTAGTCATTATCTGTTATTTAAAATAATTGGGTCCAATTCTTCACTCTAAAATAGAAGCAGCAGATTTTGTTGTTCCCTTTGGAGTATTGGAATTACAACTATGAAGGCTTTACCAAGTTAGATATAGACTGCAGTTTTCATGTAGTCAACACAGATTTTATTTAATAATCAAATTTGGATGATTTAGTAATGGAGACATAGACAATAAACTAGCAACTTCGCTTTCTTAACCCTATCGACACCTTGATGGATCAAGAAGATATTTTCGTGCATTATCCTAGTGAGATCTATTAGATTTCATGAGTTTCCTCCCTTAGAATGTAATAGCAACTAAACAGTACTGTATAACAGCAGTGCATAGTATATACATCAGCCAAAAATGGTAGAGGCAATTGACTTCAAAAGAATATTTTGTAAGTTTAACATCAAAAGTATGATTACATACCAGAGAATAGCCATTACTGGTGTATTTGGGTGAAAGGTATCTGTACAGACATGGACTGGCAGTGGAAAATTGCTTATTTAGGTCCATGCAAGTCGTGTGCTCCATTCTCATGATCATATAGGAATAGTGTTCAGATTTGAATAGCTTAATTTTGATTTGATGTAATGGCTTGCCAGCACATCCAATGTAATTCACAGGCCCGAAGCACAGAAATGCCTATTCGATCCACCAAGGTGTAGATAGGGCTAACATATCAAGACCTTGACTAGCAAAGATGATGAACCAGTAGATTTTGAGTTTGAGAAATGTCAACTACAATTGGTCACACTGCTTCGCTAACAAGACAGTAAACAAAATTCTTTCAAGATTTGAAAGAATGAAATTTCTTCCTTTAAAAATAATTATACAGCTATAAGTATCAGATTTTACTCTTACGCCTTTATATAGATAATACAAAAAAGGTAAAATGGTTAAAATTGATGTTGTACTTCATATCAAATGATCAAGTAACAGGTGTCCTATTTATAGCACAACACTGTGATGGCTTGGTCAAATGTGCTTGTATATCAACTGTCTGTACTGTAAAAGACTTTATGAGGTTAATGAGATGATGTACATCTGATTGGCTGAGCTTGTTACCACTCTAAAGACTGTTTCTGATTGGCTGAGCTTCTTACCACCTCTAAAGACTGTTTCTGATTGGCTGAACTTGTTACCAATCTAAAGACTGTTTCTGATTGGCTGAGCTTATTACCCTTCTAAACACTTTGTTTCAAATCCAATTTTTGCTTAAATTTAATAAATATATGTAGACTAATTCATCAAAATCTTAGATAAATACAATTATGAACAAGATGCATACATGTTAATGAGGTGATCTTGTGTCTGATCTGCTAAGCTATTTAACAATTTTTCAGTCATATCAGTCTGCAGTGTGGCAGTTTCTAATGACCTCTAGCACTGGGGTTTCATGCAGTAGAAATGTAGCATCATGCCAATAAATTTGCTAATTCATACTGACCCTCTGATGTATTGTTTAATGATATAAAGCAGGGATCGTGGCTTCTAGTCAAAGCCATAACTGTCACACATGTGGTTTCATGTGTAATGATGACTATACTGACCAGCAATCTATGTGGAAGTTCCTGATCAGATTAAATAATTGCTGACCAAATGAAACAAACTTTGTATCAGTTAAATTAATGGCAAACACACTGGAAATTTTACTTTAAAAATTACAAGGCATTTGAATATTAAATTTGCCAAAAAAAAAGATGGTGTCTGAAAACAAACAATGTCTCAATAACATGCAGTAAATATAAGCAATATTATGCAAATGATAATAATGAAAATTATATGCAATTACATTCTTTAAACTTTTTATTGATACACTGTACTATAAAGTTTTTTTAAAAACCATTGTATGTATACATACATGAACATATTTAAACATAAACACAATATACACACAGTACTTTCTGTCATAGAGAAGTCCTACCCTGAGCTTGTGTTGACTGTTAAACTCATGTTTTCAATTAAATAAAGTTCAGGGGTTAAAAAAAAACATAATGCACTACATATTTTTTTGAAAAAAGAGAGTCACCTTAAATTAAAAAAATAGGAGCCATGCTGCCATCATGTTATTGGTAGAAATGTGTTACAATGTCATAAAGATACTTGATGAATGTATCATTACTGAATACAACAATTTTATCAATATTGAACTTTACATTACTCTTTTCATGTTTGCTTCTCTCCACTGCTCAGTTTTGGTCTTCTGAGTATCGTGAATTTTTTATGTGCTGGGGTGGTTCAGGTGGGCATATTTATTAAAGTTGAAACAATACATTTATGATTTAATTTTCACTGAAGAGTTAATGCAACTTAACCAATAAATTTTGGGTTTGGGTTGATCGCATTTTTTTTTGTTCTATTTGTTTTTTTTCCCAGGATTCATCTGTTTTATTTTACAGAGTAATGTCAAAAAACCCAAAACCATTAAATATGACCACCATGTTGAGACAACTGGAGCATCTTCAGGCCAAAAGGTTGTGACCTTGACCTTGAAGCAAGTTTCTAGAGACACAGATACCACAGAGGCAGGACCCCAATCAAGTCAATATGTGGACCCTAGACATTTAGTTCTCCATTCTGCTAGCTCCCCTCAACTTTCTGGTGCATGGAAGAATGAAAGATTTGTCAGCATAACTCCACCAGAAAAGAAAGGTTAGTTGTCTAGTTTCGTTTTGTATTTGATTATAATTATTTCTCATACATGTGGACAATGTGGAGATGATTCCTTAAATCTGTTGATTACATTTTAAATACAGAAGGTCAAAAGTAGGTTGCAGACACCCAGTTAGATTTTCGTAACGCATTTGATTATTCTTTCTCATGCATTTGGGCATTGTGGTGATGATTCCTTAAATTGTTGGATAACATTTCAAATGAAGAAGATAAAAAAAATAGGCTACAGGCACTGATTTAAGGCTTTGTGATAAATATAGCAGGGTGTATCAGTTTGAATATCAATCTACATATCCAGCATTGTGAGTTGCATGGAAAGCAATCTCAGAATTGTGTCTTCTTGTTAGTTCTCCTCTAAGAAGTAGAGTAGAGATGTTTTATTACCCATGGCATTTCGGGTCGGCATATTGAAAAGCATATACATACAAAGAGATTCACTGCATCTTAACCATTCTTTCTTCCTGCATCTTAGGCAGCAGTTTGGAGTGGGTTTTCATAGCACCTAGTTTGGAGCGGGTTTTCATAGCACCTGTTGGGCTAACTTAAATACACATACCTTCTTTGTAAACTCTTGGTTAAAAATATTTTTCAGTTTAGCTGAAGTGTTTTGCACTCTTGATACAAACTTTTATCTGAAATCATGAAACTTGATGAGTGTATAAACACCCTCATCAGAATAGTAGGTCACAGTGACCTTTATTTCATACTTCACTTTGTTGAATTTTGTGTTTTAAGTCTATATCTTGTGCTTGGTTCATTCTACAATTATCAAACAAGATGATTGTATGCATTTTTATTACAACTTCACATTTACAACAAAAGATCATTGTGACCTACATTTCACAATTTACTGAAAATGGTATTGCTTGTCATCTTGAAAATCGTGTTATCACTACTATACTCATCGTGAATGGAAGGTCATATCAGCTTGGGATTGTCACTATAAAAAACTTTGTGTGATGTCTGGTTGGTCCTAAATGAACATAGTGCTGATTTTACATCCAATATGGCTACTACAGTAGCCATCTTGAAAATTTTTTATTGCTACTATACATGCTTCTATGACCACAACACATTCATCTCAGAATTTTCTTACCTCTACTTCACCAAAAAAGATGTTTATATCTACATGGGACTTTATTTTGTCAAGTTGGGCCTTTTTATTGATGGTACTGATCTGATATCCAGTGTGTGTGCACTTGACTGACATTAGAATAGTTCCTTTTAAGAACAGATTAAATGGCAAGGAAGTTAAAAAGTGAGAATCAGAGAAAGAAAATGTCATGTGCATGTCAAGGGGTAAAATAACTACCACTGAGTGTGATTTAACTATTTCTCCATGTCGCATGAAATGTTAAACAGACTGAGATATTTTCAGCCACATTGGGCTGATAGTTATCCTGGGCTGAATTCATTGACTCATTTGTCACTAGAACTGACAGATTCAGGTTTGAACCAATTAATTCTTACGACAGTTCTAGACTTCACAAGTCCTGTGGAATATGAAGAGACTGGGCCATTTACAGCCACATTGGGCTGATAGTTATCCTAGGCTTGAATTTATGGGCTCAGAATAAAAATGTATTTTGCATTTATTGCAAACAATATGCCAAAGTGGTATTGGTTGGAAATTATTATTGGCCACTAGAACTGACAAATTTAGGATTGGACCAATCAAGTTTTATGAAAGTTCATCACTGCACAAGGCTTGTGCATCATGATATGTGCATGACAGGTAGTCAGTTTGTGCAGAACAGCTGTAGGTAGATTTGTTGATACTCCACTTGGAAAGGCCTTTACAAAACTAAATTAGACTGAAATGAAATAAAATGAGTTCTCTTTAACACAGCTGTTATGACTCTATGGTCACAAATTTTGTAACATAAAAACTTTAAAAAATATTAATTATGAAGGTTATATATAAATAATGTGGGAGGAACTTAATGGTATTATGATGTGAATCCAAACTAATCCTTATAAACGTCTATGGATATTTATTGTTTATTCCAATCTATTCTGGAATTGTTCCACTTTTTCAAGGACTTTTTGCAGTTTGCAGTCTTCTGGAATTGTTCCACTTTTTCAAAGCTTTTTACAGTTTGAAATCTTCTGAAATTGTTCCACTTTTTCAAGGACTTTTTGTAGTTTGCAGTCTTCTAGATTTGTTCCACTTTTTCAAAGCTTTTTACAGTTTGAAATCTTCTGAAATTGTTCCACTTTTTCAAGGACTTTTGCAGTTTGCAGTCTTCTAGATTTATTCCACTTTTTCAAGGACTTTTTGAAGTTTGCTATCTTATGGAATTTCCACTTTTCAAGGACTTTTTGAAGTTTGCTATCTTATGGAATTTCCACTTTTCAAGGACTTTTGGCCATTTCCAATAGTCTGGAACTAATTGACTTTTTAAGGAACTTTTATAAAGTTTCTTTTTTTGGAACTGACCTACTTCTCATGAATTATTGATTGGTTTACTGATCTCTTTAATTCTTGCCTGTTTCTAAAACTTGTGATCCTTGGAATAAGCTGTACTGTTTTATTCTGAATTTTCCTGTAGAAATTTTCCAAGAAAACTTGATATATCTTTTAAGAATTTCATCCCATTCTATTTTAAGAATATTTTTGTTTACATCAAAATCTTTTCCATTAATGATTAGAATATCTCAGTTCTTTTTTATTGTTGCTTTCAACAATGTGACACAAAATAATGCAGGATATCACGATACATGTTTTGCTAAGTGGATTAATATCTTAAATACTTTTACCAAGTGGACACATGTATTGACCACTTTTATCAAATGGATCCATACCCTGACCACTTTTATCAAATGGATCCATACCCTGACAACTTTTATCAAATGGGTCCATACCTTGACCACTTTTACCAAATGGATCCATACCCTGACCACTTTTACCAAATGGATTCATACCCTGACTACTTTTACCAAATGGATCCATACCATGACCACTTTTACCAAATGGATCCATACCCTGACCACTTTTACCAAATGGATTCAAACCTTGAATGAGGCTCTGAGTGGCTGAGTGGTCTAAAACACTTACCATTTACAGATCACTGCCATCTCACAACTTCTCTGTATGGGTTTTACATCACTCTCTCAAAAGTACATAACTGGTGAGCGCCACTTATTATGTACTTTTGAGAGAGTGATGTATGTAAGGTGAAGTTGTTTGCATTTTAAACATGCATAGTATAGAGAATGTTAGCATACCTATATGCTACATTTACGTAATGTGACTGAAATTTCTTTGGATATTGTATTTTTGGAAATTTTAAATGATCTTAGGTCACTGCTAACTAAAATGACTGCTCCCTTGTGCTCCAAAAATCAACCTAAATTTATCTAAAGTACACTATTCTTGGCAGCTATTAATATATGGAAAATGAATTTTGCCAAACTAGACAATACCAGCTTCTAAAAGTGCAATGAATGAATTATCAAATACATAAAATGTAAAACAAAGTTATTGGCTCTATTTTTTACAATTTATCTCTGAAGTTCGAGAAGTAAAAATGAGCAAGTAGAGCTAGCACTTTTTTGAAAGGTGCACATCTGGATTAAGGCCAAGCTGTATACTCAAAAACCCATATTACATCCATCATACATACATCAAAATAAAGGGAATTAAAGGTTCTTTGAACAATACCTAAGATATACAAAGTCTCTTTTAAATAGCCAGTATAACTAGTGAGGAAACCCGGGGAAACTCTTTTTCTTTAAAATTTTAACCCTATGTTAAATATGAAACTAGAGTGCCACCTTACCTAATGGATCCATACCCTGACCACTGTTACCAAATGGATCCATACCTGGACCACTTTTACCACATTGATCCATACTTTAAAAACTTTTATCAAGTTGAACAGTTTGACCAAGTGGAGCCGTTCCCTGATCGCTTTTATCAAGTGGATCCATACCTTGAACATTTTTACAAATGGGATCCATACCTTAAATTTTATTTGTATGATACATGCTTTGAACGCTTTGCACAAAACTAATATCACTGTATATAATTAGATGTAAAATATTTTGCTGGTTATGCCAGCTTCACTCTTCATAATATTTCCGTAAAACCAGTTGCATAATGCTCTTCTCCAGTTTTGTGATGTCTGGTCCCAGCTTATAGTCACCTGAATTGAATTCCCCCTCCCCATGCAGGACTAAAATTTAATGCTTGCATACAAAATGTGTGTTCGCTGTGGAAACTGCAAGTTAAAATGTCAGGCTCTTCTTGCATTATATTGTGATTGCTAAATTTTTTAGTGATTTACATTAAATCATTGGTAAAACTACTTAAAATATGTAAATTAAACCATAACACATGCATACAGTGGATGTTGTCATTGGTATTGATTAATTTACTGTGAGCTGTGCTATTTCATAAACAACTTAATAATGTAGCCATACTTCTACCTACTGATAATACACAATAAACTTGGCAACAGTTATTTCTACCTTCAAGCAGAATATGATATTGCCATCATTTAACTGGGTTCATGCTATGGTGTCATTCAGGTAAAATATTTGCAGTTAAAATGCAAGCCTGGCTTCACTTTTCTCTTTCTACTTAATCCCCACCCTCCATTAATTTTTAATGCCATCAAATGCTTTTGTCTAATACAAAAGTACATTATCAATGCTTAAGTCTGAATTTTTTTATTGTTCGCTGAGCAAACTTGGACAGTTTAAACATAAAATTTTGTGCTTTTCATGAACGTTTATTCCAATTAAATGATTATTTTGTGTCCTAATGTACCAGATTCCAGTTTCAATATGTTGGTAAATTCTGTGCATTTTTGCAACCCAAGCATGAGCAATCATTACTTTGTGACATTATGCATTCTTATTGCTAGCTAAAGTGAACAAGTTTATTTCATATTTCAGATTCTATTTATTTTTATTTTTCCAATTTTTTTTAAAAACTAAAAATGCACCTGATATAAAAATATTGTAGTTCCTTCTTATTCCTAGATTGCAGTATGGGCAATAATAGTAACTTGCCCCTCACTTCCTGAAGAAAGCCAGTGGAAATAGGATATTGCAAGTTCATTTTTTCTTCACTTGTAAAATGAATACAAGCGGTAAGAAATATTAAATTCAAGCCCTGCTATAATCCATGATGAGAAAATCAGTTCACTTCAACAATTCTAAAAACTTTTTTTATTTGCTTCTGTAAAGGAAGGACTTTTGTATGCACAACCAATAGTCAGAATGTCAATATCCATCAATTTAACTGGATACCATTCTGTTTCCCAGTCAAAATGTCAATATCCATCAATTTAACTGGATATAATTCTGCTGTCAGTCAAAATGTCAATATCCATCAAATTAAATGAATACCATTCTGCTTCCCAGTCAAAATGTCAATATCCATCAATTTAACTGGACACCATTCTGCTTCCCAGTCAAAATGTCAATATCCATCAATTTAACTGGATACCATTCTGCTTCCCAGTCAAAATGTCAATATTCATCAATTTAACTGGATACCATTCTGCATCCCAAAGCTGTACTCACTGTACTTAATGGTGACTTGTGTTTCAAGAGTCATATCTCAGGTTCCACAAGTCAGAAAAAATCCGCAATTTTAAGATTTTAGGAACATCAGAGAATATTTGTTTTTTTAAGCTGGATTATATTGGAAGTAAGGGAAAAATGAAATGTTTGAAAAAGATCCACTTGTGAACTGAGGAGAGATGGTTCTACTGTACTATATGCAAGTTTCCATAGAATTAGGAGTGCATTCAGGTTTTGATGTTATGAGTGAATGTGTTGAAAAAGTAAAATAAAACCATCATTCTAAATAACAGATGAGGTGGTCTTCATTGATACGCTTTAAGGATTATTCATTCTTAATAACAGATGAGGTGGTATTCAAAAGTATGCAGTAAAGTTTGTTCATTCTTTATAAAATATGGAGTGGTTTTCAAAGGTATGCACTAATGTTTATATATTCTAAATAACCTGAGGTGGCCTTGAAAGGTAGGCACCTATCAAACCAAGGTGACCACATCAGAGGATAATATATCAAAAAGGAATCTGAAGCAGGCAATCAAAACATGACAGCGGAGGCCAAAACTAAATAGGGACCAGAGCTTGAATTAACACCCATCTGTACCAGTCTCCTCTGATCACATGACCATTATAGGTCAAATGATCAACATTGGTCACTGATGAAAGGCAGTGTGATATTGCCAAACATTCCATGCTCTTTAAGTTATCTATATTTGGAAAAAGGGAAATTACTAATGAACTATCCAGAGCAAGGAAGCAACCTTTTCTGTTGTATATTCATAATAAAAAAGAGGTGGTCATTAAGAATTTTTCATTTTAACAGATGAGGTGGTCTTCAACAGTAGGTACTATGGATTATTGATTCTTAATAGATGAGGTTGTCTTCAACAGTAGGCACTATGGATTGTTAATTTTTGATGAATTTGTCTTCAACAGTAAGTACTATGGATTATTGATTCTTAATAACAGATGAGGTTGTCTTCAACAGTAGGCACTATGGATTGTTAATTTTTGATGAGGTTGTCTTCAACAGTAGGCACTATAGATTATTGATTCTAAATAACAGATGAGGTTGTCTTCAACAGTAGGCACTATGGATTATTAATTTTTGATGAGGTTGTCTTCAACAGTAGGTACTATGGACTATTGATTCTTAATAACAGATGAGGTTGTCTTCAACAGTAGGCACTATGGATTATTAATTTTTGATGAGGTTGTCTTCAACAGTAGGCACTTTGAATTGATTCTTAATAACAGATGAGGTTGTCTTCAACAGTAGGCACTATGGATTGTTAATTTTTGATGAGGTTGTCTTCAACAGTAGGCACTTTGAATTGATTATTAATAACAGATGAGGTTGTCTTCAACAGTAGGCACTATGGATTGTTAATTTTTGATGAGGTTGTCTTCAACAGTAGGCACTAAGGATTGTTAAGTTGCTTGCATACTGATGATCACATATAGCATAAAGCCTCATGTATACTGAAGAAGGTTTGATTTAAGTCTTCATACTTCTCAGAAGTGTTTGTTTGACATAAGTGTTTATGTTTAACATAAGTGTTTGTGCTTGCTATAAGTGTTCATGTTTGACCTGCTTTCGGTTTTAGGAGGATAAACCATTGCTAAAATTACGGAAATTTCTTTACTGAGCTATTTGTAGACATCTATGAAGGTAAACAGGTCCATAAATAAAAATGTTTCATACACTGAAAAAGTTTCCAGTTAGAATAATTATTTCTTGCTTGCTATAGAATCGGTAATCTTGGCCCCTTTTATATTTTTGCACTTATGTATACCCTATGACCCTCATTCAGAATTAAAGACCCTTTGAAAATCCTGTTAAGTTTTCAGTTAAAGATTACTGTATGGTTTTAATTCCTGAAGAACTCTGGGAAAGATAGCAGTCATACATAAACTGTAAAATCAGACAATTCAGCCATTTTATATCTATGTACACTTGTCTTCTCTGTGTCCCTCATGCAAGGCATTATTTATTTGAAAAGTCTGAATGATTTGGTAAAGTTTTAAGTTACTTTTCTTCTATATGACTATAAGGCCCAGACTCTGAGATATATAAGGACAGTAAAATTAGGGATCTCTGCACTTTCATATATATGCACCCCTATACTTGCTATGAATTTCAGACGAGGTCAATATCATTTGAATTTTTGAAAATAAAATTTTGATCTATATGGTCATTGGTTCCAAACCCATGAAGTGTTCTCATGCTTGAACTGTAGAATTAGGTAACTTTGTCCTTTCATAACCATGCACTCTAATACCTTTATTGTATCCAGGAATAGTAAAGGTCATTTGAAATTCTTGGTTAATTTCTTATAAAGTCCTATATGTCTTGAACCCTGGAATGGATAACAATTAAACTTGAGCCCCAGAAGGGATTCTACTACACTTGAACCCTGGAAGAGATATCTATTACACTTGAACCGTTGAAGCACTGCCCTTTCATATTTGTGCACTCCTCCCATCCCACTAACCCATGTGCAAGGTCAGCATCAGAAATATTTGAAAGTGAATACATGTATGTAACTGTATAAAGAAGGGCAGCAGGCTAAATGTATTACTGAAGTTTTCATTGAAATGATATCAGCCACTGGCCACAGTTATAGAGTACATATAACATATACAAATAGTAAAGATGTGGGTGAGATGGAAAAATGCATATATGAACAAATACTGAATGCATCATAATTATTCATCAGAGTGTCAATTACAAGATTCTTGCATGCATGCTAAGTTTTCAGGGACTAGATAAGGGAAATCAGTGTTCACAATACAGGAGATGGGATCCAAATGAATGTGATCAGTGTTCACAATATAGGAAATGGGATCCAAATGAAGGTGATCAGTGTTCACAATATAGGAAATGGGATCCAAATGAAGGTGATCAGTGTTCACAATATAGGAAATGGGATCCAAATGAAGGTGATCAGTGTTCACAATATAGGAAATGGGATCCAAATGAAGGTGATCGGTGTTCACAATACAGGAAATGGGATCCAAATAAAGGTGATCAGTGTTCACTATACAGGAAATGGGATCCAAATGAAGGTGATCAGTGTTCACAATACAGGAAATGGGATCCAAATGAAGGTGATCAGTGTTCACAATATAGGAAATGGGATCCAAATGAAGGTGATCAGTGTTCACAGTCAGGACAATTTGGTCAAAATGAGGGAGATCAGTGTTCACAATCCCAGAGATGGGATCCAAATGAAGGTGATCAGTGTTCACAATACATGACAATTTGGTCAAAATGAGGGAGAACAGTGTTCACAATCCCAGAGATGGGATCCAAATGAAGGTGATCAGTGTTCACAATACAGGACAATTTGGTCAAAATGAGGGAGAACAGTGTTCACAATCCCAGAGATGGGATCCAAATGAAGGTGATCAGTGTTCACAATACAGGACAATTTGGTCAAAATGAGGGAGAACAGTGTTCACAATCCCAGAGATGGGATCCAAATGAAGGTGATCAGTGTTCACAATACAGGACAATTTGGTCAAAATGAGGGAGAACAGTGTTCACAATCCCAGAGATGGGATCCAAATGAAGGTGATCAGTGTTCACAATACAGGATAATTTGGTCAAAATGAGGGAGAACAGTGTTCACAATCCCAGAGATGGGATCCAAATGAAGGTGATCAGTGTTCACAATACAGGACAATTTGGTCAAAATGAGGGAGAACAGTGTTCACAATCCCAGAGATGGGATCCAAATGAAGGTGATCAGTGTTCACAATACAGGACAATTTGGTCAAAATGAGGGAGAACAGTGTTCACAATCCCAGAGATGGGATCCAAATGAAGGTGATCAGAGAACAGTGTTCACAATCCCAGAGATGGGATCCAAATGAAGGTGATCAGTGTTCACAATACAGGAAATGGGATCCAAATGAAGGTGATCAGTGTTCACAATATAGGAAATGGGATCCAAATGATGGTGATCAGTGTTCACAATCAGGACAATTTGGTCAAAATGAGGGAGAACAGTGCTTGCAATCAGGATGACTGAAAATCAGGACAATCTGAGCTATTGGGTTGAAATGAGGGAGATCAGTGTTCGCAGTCTGGCCAACTGGGTTGAAATCAGGAAGATCAATGTTCACAATCTGGGCTATTGGGTAGAAATCAGGGAGATCAGTGATCACAGTCTGGGCAACTGGGTTGAAATCAGGGAGATCAGTGTTCACAATCAAGTTGATTGGGTTGAAATCAGGGAGATCAGTGTTCACAATCAAGTTGATTGGGTTGAAATCAGGGAGATCAGTGTTCACAGAGAGATGGGGTTGAAATCAGGGAGATCAGTGTTCAGTCCAGGAGATTGGGTCAAAATGAGGGAGATCAGTGTTCACAATCAAAGCCATTGTGTTGAAAATAGGGAGATCAGTGCTCACAATCCAAGAAATTCGGTCAAAATAAGGGAGATCAGTGTTCACAGTCCAGGAGATTGGGCCCATATCACAAAGAACAGTGTTCACATTCTTGGATATTGAGTCCAAATCAAGGATATCAGTGTTCACATTCTGGGAGATTGGGTCCAAATCAGGGAGATAAGCCTTGCAACATGACATTTTTTACCATAAATTTAAGTGCAAAAGTACACAGCATGCTAAAACTAAGTAAATTATACTTACTCATCTTTAATAATCTTTTAGATGTTATTTTCACTGTGCTTCACACATTTAAATTCATCTATATATGCACTGTTGAATTTATAAACATTTCTTTTTTCATTGGTATATTTTTCTTTGAATCTGGTAGTGTACATTTCAGCATGGTTGTTGATGTTGCAGGCTTAACACCATTTTTCAGTACCTGATAGGCTGTACATGGTGGCCAGTATCAATGGTAGATAAAGAACCCAGACCTCCCCCCAAAGAACCACCAATCCATGAGAAGTTACTGGCAAACTTTCTTATGTACCCACATTGGCTGAGCCTAAGACTCAACCCAGCAGACAGAGGTGAGATTGCAGTGATCCATAACAGTGAGCACTTTAGACCTCAGGGCCCTCAGCTGGCATTTCCAAAGTGTTCAAGAACTGTTTTATAGTTGCTAGGTTGCCTGTAAAGTATTACACATGACACATTTCTCAGTATTGAAATATTGACCAGCAGATGTCACTGTCACATTTTGATTGGTTGTTAGGTCTATAGGCAGCACTCTACAGTTTCATATTCTGCATAGGGTTAGATTTTAATTTAAAAGAATATCATTGTTTCATACCAGCTATATAAAAAAGACCTTGTATATACTAGGTATTGTTCAAAGATTTTTTTATTCCTTTTGTTTTTGTGTATGGTTGATGTTTTTATTATGACTTATAGACTATAGAGCTTGGCCTAACTTTAGATGTGCACCTTTCAAAAAAAAGCTGCTAGCTCTGCATGGACACTTACAATAACTGTTTCTGCATTTTATATATTTGATATTTCATTTATTGCACTTTCAGAAATCTGGTATTGTCTAGTTTTTGAAAATTCATTTTCTAATGAATTTTGAAAAACTAGACAATACCAGATTTATAATGAATTTTGAAAAACTAGACAATACCAGATTTCTGTAGGTGCAATGAATGAATTACCAAATATATAAAATGCACAAAAAGTTATTGTAAGTGTCCGTGCTGAGCTAGTAGCTTTAAATAACTGCTTAAGATAGTGTACTTTGGAGTAATTCAGGCTGATGTTTTGAACATAAGATAAGGGAGCAGTCATTTTGGTTAGTGGTGTGCTTAGATCATGTATAATTCCACAAGTACAAATCCAAAAACATTTCAGCCAAAGTAAATGGATGTAACCTAGAGGTATAACAACATTCTCTCTATTGTGCATGTTGCAAATATATACAACTTTATTTTACACCCACCACTCTTTCAGGAGTTCATAATGTCTGTAGAGCTCCCCCAGAACAATTTGATTGAAGGATTATGATGGCTGTAAACAGCCCTAAATGGTCTATTGAATGATGTTTTAGCTAGAAACACTTAAGCTTGGCAGATTTGTGATTTCCAGGAGTTTTTGTCCCCAGATTAATAGGACAAATGCTTGAGGCCAAAATCAAAAGACTATCAAACAATCCAGGAGACTTGACCTGAATGTTTTTGGGGCACCTTTATAAGTGATCTAGAAAGGTGATAGATATAATTACAAATTAATTTTTGAAAGGTCTTAGTATTATGATCCAGCAGATCAGGAAGGGTCCATGTTGTTTGTTCTATTATTCCTAACAAATTGCATAGACTCAGATTTTCTGGCGCATTATGTGATGGCAAATGTGGGGGATCCATGTTGTTTGTTCTACCCATTATTCCTAACGCATATACTCAGATGTTCTGGCGCATTATGTGATGGCAGATGTGGGGGGTCCATGTTGTTTGTTCTGTTATTCCTAACAAATCGCATAGACTCAGATGTTCTGGCGCATTATGTGATGGCAGATGTGGGAGGTCCATGTTGTTTGTTCTATTATTCCTAACAAATCTCATAGACTCAGATGTTCTGGCGCATTATGTGATGGCAAATGTGGTGGTCCATGTTGTTTGTTCTATTATTCCTAAAAAATGGCATAGACTCAGATATTCTGGCGTATTATGTGATGGCAAATGTGGGGGATCCATGTTGTTTGTTCTACCCATTATTCCTAATGCATATACTCAGATGTTCTGGTGCATTATGTGATGGCAGATGTGGGGGGTCCATGTTGTTTGTTCTGTTATTCCTAACAAATTGCATAGACTCAGATGTTTTGGCGAATTATGTGATGGCAGATATGGAGAGTCCATGTTGTTTGTTCTATTATTCTTAAAAAATGGCATAGACTCAGATGTTCTGGCGCATTATGTGATGGTAGATGTGGGGAGTCCATGTTGTTTGTTCTATTATTCCTAAGAAATGGCATAGACTCAGATGTTCTGGCGCATTTATGTGATGGCAGATGTGAGGGGTCCATGTTGTTTGTTCTATTATTCCTAACAAATCACATGGACTTAGATGTTCTGGCACATTATGTGATAACAGATGTGGGGGTCCATGTTGTTTGTTCTACCAATTATTCCTAACAAATGGCATAGACTCAGATGTTCTGGCACATTATGTGATAGCAGGTGTGGGTCTATGCAGTGGGACCTGACTTATAAGCAGGTATTAATGACTGCACAATTTTCATTCCAGTATCGGACAGTTCATCTTGTCAGAGCATAGGGTGACAAGTAAAGATCGCATCATACTACTTTAAGTTATAATGTTTTATAATCAATACATTTTTAGTAAATAAATTCAGAAAGTTGGCATTGGAATTGTCATTATTAAGATCAGAATGGTTCAATTACAGGCCCTCATTCCAAATGTGGCCCATAGGTAATTTTTGGTATGCCAATGCTCATATAGAAAGTCAGTTTTATAATTATAGTATAATTACTATAATTTATATCATGTATGGCCACAAACTTGAAATCTTTGGTGTTGTTAAAGACGTTGAAACACCCTGATTTAGGACATAAGGTATGACCTTGAAAAATCTATAAATTGGAGTGGTTGCAATGAAAATGTTTGAAGTTTGCCCATATTTCCTTAGTTGAATTGAGGGAATATAGAAGATTATAACAGAAAATATATAACTTCTTAAATTCAGAAAAATTTTCTATTAACATATTTTTTTTAAATTATAAATTAAATGGGATAAAATACATCTATTGATACATAGCACAGGTAAATGCCAGGTGGAGTAGCATCCATTTTCTGCATCTGTAACTACATACGTTTTATTGTCTTACTAAATTTTCAGTCATCATATGCTGATGTGTATACTTCAATGATTTAAAGAATATTAGCCAGCCATTTAAGACATCTTGTTCAAGAGGATAGCCGTTTGTATTCTTAAATTTTTCTTCTGGCTGATTGTAATGGGTACCCTATACCCATTTAAGATGGTTTTTTCTTATATGAAAAATTTGTATTATTTAGGTGTTTTTTGGTTTTTTTTATAGGAAACAGCCCTGATGTCTGGTCAAGTGTGGTTGCTGGAAGAAAACCTACATGCCCACTCAATTTCACTGTAGCATATCCAAAACCAGTTCCAGGTACAACGTTGTCTATTACAGGTAATATGTGTTTGCAACGACATCCAAGTTCACCTGGTCAGGTGGGATCTGCTGGTCATTCATCTCTAGGGCAAATTTCCCCTGGTCAAATCTACCCATTTTATCAGCACCAAAGCCAGCCAATCATAGGAACTTGTCAAGATCATTTGCTGCTTGGGCAACTTCAAACTCCAAACCAGGGCTTTCAATGGAATATTGTAAATAGTTCGACTCATCCAGATGGCTCTATCACCCACGAGAAAAATACAGAGATTGAATCTAAGGAAAAAGTGGTAAAAGTGAAATTCACTTTAACTGACTCTGAGTCATCCAAAAGTAGTGAAAGTGGATTTAGTGAGCAACAACCCCAGCTACCCTCAAACCATGCTGACATGTGTATTGTTTGTCAGTCCAGTCTTGAAAAAGTACAGTTGGGTAAAGCAGCTATTGATATCTTTGACAAGAAAAATGCTGAAAGAAATAAAGATGAATTAGATAGGGAAAACGTCATTCGCTTCAGAAAAGAAAGGACATATGGTGATGCCAGTGGTAGAAACGAAGCATCTGATATGAATAGAAGACATGGATTTAAAAATCAAAGAGGGCATTACAATGATGATCATGGATTTTACAGGTCAAGAGGGAGGGGTCTCGGTCGAGCCAGAGGTAAAAAACATGGCAATGCAGCTCAGTACAGTGCACGTGAAGTATATAGACAACATCGTCAACAAAGGGAAAGCTATAGTGAACCTTCATATGGATCTCCAGTTTCTCAGGACAATTATCAAAGGGCATATAGTGCTTTGGAGAAAAGATATGGTAGTAACTTGGAAGAAGGTGAAATAAAAAAAAGCTGCTCCCCTGCAGATTGCAGTAGTATTCCTGCTTCAAATCCCGATTCTACAAGCATCAACGTTGAGTCCACAAACAGAGATGATCATTCAGCTGACACTGATGAGTGGACATTTGTTGAAAAAAGATCTCACAAGAAGAGTGAATGGACTGGTCACCCAAATCAAGATTATGGTTGTAGGGGCAGGGGGTATTATAAGAGATATAGAGATAGAGGACAAAGTCTGTCTGACAGATTTGGTGATAACAAGGGACGAGGCAAAAGACAATTTTACCTTGGAGAGGACAGTAAAGATTCTCAACAAAGATATGATTCAGGTAGAGAGAAAAACAGAGGACAGGGTTCATCAGAGAATTGTCGATCAAGGAACTGTGACAATCAGGACACAAAGGATCCATCTTCAGCTGTCAAGGGTAATGTCAGGCACAGATATTCTAGTGGAGGGGGACCAAGCAGAAAGCAGTGAAAAGATGATGCTTAGAAAATGGGAGATATGACTGAAGTGATATGAAAAGAAGGAGTTGGATTTTATTCCCAGGTTTATTACGTGTAAAACCTAAGTTGCTGATGAAGAGTCAAAGATATCAATTACTCAGGACCATATGTATAGAGATAATCTTTATTATTGACTCTTTTCAGCAATCTAGTCAGTCTAGAATCATGATTTTGGCATTAGGACAGGATTCAATTAGTGTAACTGACTTGAGACACTGAAGGAGATTAATCAAGCCAAAGTGAGAAAAAGTTTAATTTAATGAATGGAAGGTAGTATGAGAGTATTTATTTTGTATTTGAAAAAAATTATTTGTTGAATCATGTTTAAAAGAAATAATAGATTAGAATTCATTGCTTTGCTTGGTAGCTAAGACAAACCAGGAGTAAACTTGAATGTGATGCTTGCACAGGGAACACAAATACTCAGTTTTAGAGAAATATGTTCTTAGATGGATAGAGAGAAAAGGTTAATACTACACAAACCCCTTCTGTATGAATCTAGAGGCATAAAAGATGTTCATTATGAAAAAGACAGTTCAAGAAACAGACATCCTAGTATGCATGCTAAACTCTGAAGTCTAAATTACAATATATTTTATGTCTAAAGAGATTTGGTCAAATATTCTTTTTAAACACAAAAAGACATAAAAACATAAGTGTTTTTGTTTGAATGCCCACTTTCAGAAGAAAAAAAAACATTAAAACAGTGTGTCTTGAAATAGACTGTGGAAATGAATATGCATTCCTTGTAACTGCAGTATTTTATTTTTAATTTGTTTAATTTTATACATCGTTCTTAAACTAAGATAACTTTTATTCATCTCGCATCATTCTTAACTTTAAAGGTTAGATTTATTTTGTCATTAAGTGTCCCATTCCCACCGCTTGATTGATACTGTCTGTCCATCTATCTCATACGTTCTTGTATGAAAGATAGCTGGACAAAAAGGCTATTAAGTCAGACCTGACTCAGTTATACATTTAGATATCTTGGACGAGTCCCAAGACCTAATTAGGTTTGGGAGACTGTGACCTTTTTTGTTCTTCTGTCTTTTTCTTTTAAATTTAGATTTTTTAAAAGACAATTCTTGTAAGTATGTGTAAGCAACAATTACTTGAGGTCAACAATACAAATTTTTTATATTTATTGATATATAGATGACCTTTTTATATTTTCAGTCCATTATTGATGTTCTAGTTGATTATAGGCTTTTAAAATTTTGGACTAACTTTTTTCACAAAAACATGTAAGGACATATAAGCAAGAATCGTTTGAGGTAGACAAATGAAATACAGTGGGTTTATTTGTAATAATATGTTGATGACCCTGTTAATGGCAATTTTTGCAGTTTTTCTATTATTTAATTTTTTCTTTTGATTTGTATGGACATTTTGGACTGAGCTTTTTATTGACATAATTTATACAAGAATGATTAAGTGAAAATCAAATGAGATGGACAAATGAAATTTTGTTATCAAATTTGTATTTTTTGAAGATGATCCAATTAGGTTTTCAATACATTTCTGCAGTCTAAAATTTTTTAAACATTTGTGAATGTTTATAAAACTTGGATATTTTTATAGAAAAACATTGTTTACATAATTAAGCAAAATCTATTTAACATAGATACATTCAGCATGCATGTTTGTATGAACACATAAATTTATTAAATTTTTATTTTATAAAAATTTTTCTATCTTTAAAATTTGTTTACAATAATTTACTTGGTTTGCTATGATTTTTCAGGCATAAATCTATTTGTTGTTGACAAAGATTTTAGTCTTTTAGCCCTCTTTTCTTAAATTTTGCAAATCTGAAGCTTTCTGTATGCTTTCTAACATGTCGGATGAGAATATTATTATAACTTTGAGCTTGAATATCAGGCCTTTTGGTGCCATACACCTTAAAAAATTTTGTTTTGTATTAATTTCTTTGATATTTCTCATCTTTGTTAACTAATAATGTCACATAATGACATTAATTGTCATGGCAGGGGACACATACAAATGCATATTCTTGATTTTAAAGAAAAGTACCTTCTAGTATTTAAATTTTTAATACAAAGGTTGATACCAGTGTAAGGGATCACACATTCTACTTCAGTGTATCTTATAATTTTAAATAATGATCATAAATATATATATATATTATAAAATAAATTATTTACTTCATTGTAAGGCAGTCTTGCTGTAAGATGGTATATTTGTGGTTGCCATGAAGAATATTATAATGAAATTAGTACTGTACATATACATTATATAAATGGAGCACTTTACATATACTTCATTACAAGGTTATCTTGCTGTATGGAGGTGTACTTTGTGGCTACCGTGGACAGCTATATAATGAGGTAGTGCTATTTATTGACAATATTATAATGAGGGAGTACTATACATATATTTCATTATAAGGCAGTCTTCTTGTAAGGTGGTGTATTTGTAGCTCCCATGGACAACATTATAATGAGGTAGTACTGTACATAAACAACATTATATTATTGGAGCACTGTACATATACTTCATTATGAGGCAGTCTTTCTGTAAGGTGGTGTATATTGTGGCTCCCATGGATAGCGGCAGTCATGTTATAAGGTGGTGTACTTTGTGGCTCCCATGGACGGCATTATAATGAGGTACATATACTTTATTATTAGACAAGTTATATCCTATTTTTATTAAATAGTAGGAACATTATATGAATTGTTTACTTCATTATAGGGCAGTCTCATTGTAATGGTAGAATTTTCTGTGGCTGCTATGGACAGCATTTAAATGAGGGAGTACTGAACTGAAAATGATATGGAATTGGGAGAAAGAGATTGTGCAATAGCTCAGAGCTATACATTTTATCATGGGTATAAGGTTATGTCAATGAATTCTCTTGACAGTCTTATTTTCCTGAGGCTACAGTCCTCACAGTATCAGTTCATGACAGTGTAAATACATTTCATATTTATGAATCACCTGATGTTTAGCTGGTTTGTCTTGGGAAACCTTGCATGTTTAAATCAATATTTGTAATTACATGTAAGACATATATGTATGACAGAAGTTCTTTGTTATGTTGTTATATATTTGGTATTTTATTATTTTTAGCTCATCTGGCCATAAGATCAAGTGATGCCACATCCATCATAGGTCTTCTGTTCAACAGCAATTGCTTGTTAACACTTTAAGGTCCATATTTATGATTCCATTTCTTTCAGATTTGTAATATGGATTTACTTCATCAAACTTTAAGATTAGTTCAGTAATTATTGAGATTCATGCATATTAATGAGGTGATTTTGCACCTGATTGGGTAATCTTATTACCCATTCAGGAGACCTTATTTCTTGTTCAGTTTAGATCAGATTTTGATGTCATTAATTTCTGAGACAAGTTCAATAAAGAGTGAAATCTATGTATGCAAATGAGGTGATTATGCATCTGATTGGCTGATCCTCTTACCACTTTCGATATGGAATTTCTGATCGAATTGTGATTAGACTTGGAATATCTGTTTATATCATTATTATTCAAATGAATTCGGTAATGAGCAAGGTCCATGTTGATTGGCTGAACTTTTGAACCCTCTAAAGACCAGATTCCACATCTGACATGGATCAAACTTGGAAGATAAGCCAATATTGTCAAGATCTCAGATGAGTGATAATGAGCGAGGTCCATATATACGGGTGAGATGATCGTACATCAGATTGGCTGAGCTTATTACCAACTTGAGGCCATATTTCTTATTCAGATTTAATCATGCTTGGAATATGAGCTTATATTGTCAAGTGCATCTGATTGACTGAGCTTGTTACCACTGCAGAAGTAATATTTATGATCCAGTTTTTGATCAGACTTACATTATACATTGGTCCCATTCTTGAATGATTCACCCATACCAATGAGTTTGTGTTCAAAATTAACCTTTATGATGGACACCCCCTCTTAACATGGCCAGCATATTTATTAATGCAAAAACTCAATTTTAACCATCAGAATTGGCCAATAATGAGATTTACAGATAGGAATCTCATGAATATTTGTTGATTTCAAAATACAAAACATAGACATTTATCCCAACATGACAATAATTTTTATCCATATAGAGAGAGGCAAGTAATCCAAGTACCATTACTCCTATGTTTCCATGGATATCAATTTCTATCACTATGATAATTACAGGCTATTATTACCATTACTCCTGTGTTTTCCATGGATGTCAATTTCAATCACTCTGATAATTAATGGCTATTGTTACCATTACTCCTGTGTTTTCCTTGGATGTCAATTTCTATCACTATGATAATTACTGGCTATTGTTACCATTACTCCTGTGTTTCCTTGGATGTCAATTTCTATCACTATGATAATTAATGGCTATTGTTACCATTAGTCCTGTGTTTTCCATGGATCTCAATTTCTGTCACTATGATAATGGCTATTGTTACCATTAGTCCTGTGTTTCCTTGGCTGTCAATTTCTATCACTATGATAATTAATGGCCATTATTACCATTAGTCCTGTGTTTCCTTTGATGTCAATTTCTATCACTATGATAATTAATGGCCATTGTTACCATTAGTCCTGTGTTTTCCATGGATGTCAATTTCTATCACTCTGATAATTACTGGCTACTATTACCATTAGTCCTGTGTTTTCCATGGATGTCAATTTCTATCACTCTTAAAATTACTGGCTATTGTTACCATTAGTCCTGTGTTTTCCATGGATGTCAATTTCTATCACTATGATAATTAATGGCTATTGTTACCATTAGTCCTGTGTTTTCCATGGATGTCAATTTCTATCACTCTAATAATTACTGGTTATTGTTACCATTAGTCCTGTGTTTTCCATGGATGTCAATTTCTATCACTATGATAATTAATGGCTATTGTTACCATTGGTTCTGTCATTTTCCATGGATGTCAATTTCTATCACTAAGATAATTACTGGCTATTGTTACCATTATTCCTGTGTTTTCCATGGATGTCAATTTCTATCACTATGATAATTACTGGCTATTGTTACCATTAGTCCTGTGTTTCCATGGATGTCAATTTCTATCACTATGATAATTAATGGCTATTGTTACCATTACTCCTGTGTTTTCCATGGATGTCAATTTCTATCACTATGATAATTAATGGCTATTGTTACCATTAGTCCTGTGTTTTCCATGGATGTCAATTTCTATCACTATGATAATTAATGACTATTATTACCATTAGTCCTGTGTTTTCCATGGATGTCAAAATGTGTCACTTTGATAATTACTGGCCATTATTACCATTAGTCCTGTGTTTTCCTTGGATGTCAATTTCTATCACTCTTATAATTACTGGCTACTATTACCATTAGTCCTGTGTTTTCCATGGATGTCAATTTCTATCACTATGATAATTAATGGCTATTGTTACCATTAGTCCTGTGTTTTCCATGGATGTCAATTTCTATCACTATGATAATTAATTGCTATTGTTACCATTAGTCCTGTGTTTTCCATGGATGTCAATTTCTATCACTTTGATAATTAATGGCTATTGTTACCATTAGTCCTGTGTTTCCATGGATGTCAATTTCTATCACTGATAATTAATGGCTATTGTTACCATTAGTCCTGTGTTTTCGTTGGATGTCAATTTCTATCACTCTGATAATTACTGGCCATTATTACCATTAGTCCTGTGTTTTCCATGGATGTCAATTTCTATCACTCTGAAAATTACTGGCTATTGTTACCATTAGTCCTGTGTTTTCCATGGATGTCAATTTCTATCACTATGATAATTACTGGCTATCATTACCATTAGTCCTGTGTTTTCCATGGATGTCAAAATATGTCACTTTGATAATTACTGGCTATTATTGTCACCAATAATTATGGAGATCACAAAAGCTAATGACCACTATAGTGGCCTAAGTGGTTAGAGTGTCCACCTTGGATACAGGAGGTCATGGGTTTGAACCCCAGCTAAGACATACCAGAGACTTACAAAATTGGTATTAGCAGCTGCTTCTCTTGGTGCTCAGCATTAAAAGGTCAGTGTTAGGACTGGTCAGCCTGGTGTCTTTTCTATAAACTGTTACACTGCAGACATCATAGCAATATGATTTAAAAGAACTTTAAAACTATGCTTAAAATTTCAATCCACATGTACAAAAGCTAATTGCAGAGAAGCATGGTGTTATTCATCTCAAATGAGCATGAAATCCATTTGCCATTAAGTTAATATGGTATGTTAGCCATAGTGGCTTCTTATTCTTTGATTATGAAATGTGTTTGAAAGGGCATCAAACTAGAGATATTCGATCAGATGTCAAGCTCAACTTCTCTGTAAACACTGATCATATTATATAAAAACTGCGAAAAGTCTTTGCAAAAAGTGTATATCATCAGACATTCAGCGGAGAAGTATAATAAGTTAAACCGTATTAATTCTATGAAATGTCTGTGTTGTTTTAACTGAAATATTAACTGAAATATTTGAAAGATTTGATATGCCTTTATATATAACTATTACTCTCATTTTTGTGATACCAGTTTTGAAAGCTCACCTATCTTATAAGGCCACTTTCCTCCCACACTAAGGGCATCCTTATAAGAGCAAGGTCCATGCATATTTGATGATGTATGTAACTGAGTTTTTGATCACTCTGGAAGCCTTAATTGTGATCTGAATCAGATCAGACTTGGAATATGGGCTTGCATGATCAAAGTCTTGGCAGTTTTGAAAGTAAGAGGGATTGACATGTATTCATGAGATGATTTCTCTGTGATTGTTATACTCTTGAAGCCATATTTTTTGTTTAGTTTCTTTAGATGAAAGTCTTGAATGACTTCAAATATCAACAAGAAAATGTAAATCTTAATTATTAAATTTAATTTAAAATTATGTTTTTAAACATTATACCTTTATCTTCATAATTTTTATCAGGATGTAGTAAAATAGGTAATATCAACATCCCTGAAAGTTTGGGAGATGGTATACATACGATGAAATCTTACAGTACTCCTTAAGCCTGCTTTGTGAAATAGTCAGCCATTGTGTAAGCCAGGTCCATTTGGGACTTTTGTGGTATATAAATCTTTGCATCATAAATGATGTCATGCAAAATGAGGGCAAAATGACTGAATTGTCTGCATTTAAAGGTCATTTGCTATACATTCTATGGTTTCATCAAATAAAATGCAATTTTTCCATCATGTATGGATTCAGGGGACATACTCACACAACAAAACTGCCACCTGATTCCTGTATCCTTAAAAGGGGATAAAGGTACCTATGTGTTTTCCTGATTACTCAACCAGAATGTAGTACTGGTGACTAATAAAATCTTTGTATTTGTGTTGCGTGCAAAAGTTATTTTTATCTGATTGTTTTATGTTAAGACTGTTTTATGTTATAACATGTTAAGACTTATATTTTGTCATGTTAAGACTGATTTATGTTATGGCATGTTAAGACTTTTATGTTATGCCATGTTAAGACTGATTTATTGCATACAGGTCATTCAGATTCATCAGGCCGTATCCTAACATCTGGACAGTTTGTCCATCGTGTGCCTATGCATCTGTCACTTTATCATTGGTTAGTGTCACATTTGCATATCTACATCAAAATTTGTTTACAGACTGTTATTTGTAAAGATTAATACAAAAAATACTTTTCCTTTCATTGCAATAATCCTTAAAATTATTAATAGCAATCTGTTTTTAGCTCCACTGGTCAATGACCAGAAGAATTTGTGGGATGGTCTGTTGTCATTAAGACAAGTTTGTTATTGCTGCTACTCCTACACTACTCAGTGGATTACCATGAAGTTTTACACATACATTCAGCCCAAGGTCATTTTGGTCCAAAATGAATATGATGATACTCAGACCACTGCTGCCATCTTGAAAATCTTATTATTTCTAAATGGATTGTCCTGTCATTAAAAGAATTATTATGAAGTCATGTTGATCCATCTTGAAAATCCATTTATTATTACTCCTCTTGAATGGAAAGTCATATTGACATGTATTGTTCACCAGAAGACTTCATATGATATCTGGATGGCCCTCATTAAAATGGCATCACTTGGGCATTTAATATGGCCACCACTGTGGCCATCTTGAAAATCTTTTTATTGCAAATTCTCTAAAATGGAAGGTCAAATCAACATGTGTCATGAAAAGACTTTTTATGATATCTAGTTAGTCCTATGTAAAAATTATGCACGTGTCTGATATGACTTACTTGACTGCGATACTGAAAATGTTTTCATATCTTTTCCTGAGTGGAAAATCACATTGACATGGTGTTTTTGCTATCTGGTTGGTCCTGAATGAAAATGGTTCTGCTTGGAGAAACAGTATGGCTGTTACAGCAGCCATTATGAAAATATTGTAATTACTCCTCCTGAGTGGGTGGTGACATCAGCATCAAGTTTTCACTAAAAGACTTCTTATAATGTCTGAGGGAGGATCAGCAGTTGAGGGCAAATCCTACAACTTTCTTAGGAGGGTTATTTTGTGAAAATAAAGCTTCCTACAAAAAAAAAATACAAGGTCGATAACGGCAAACTGAAGCCTCTAACTGACCTTTGACTTCTCTAATTGGGTTCATTTTTTATATTTTGTCTTTGATGTTTGTGTTCATTTTTGTATGCATGTTTGTTTACCAGTCAGACACCTAATTTTTGTCATCACTGTCCCAGTCATATGCTCTAGTGTGTATCTCACACAGCTAAACTAACTCAACAGTGACTAGAGGCAATTAAGAAATATCTCCCTGTGGTTCTGTCAAGCAACAAATACAAGCCCATCAGGAGTCTTAGGTTGAATTTACAGAAAGTTCAGAAATGTTATTTAACCCAGTTGTCGAACCAACAAAGAAAATTGTTACAGCAATTGAGGCAACACAAAAAGCTCAAGAGATGTTGTCTGATGATATTGCTGGGTATCTTAAAGCAACTCAACCACCACCCTAGCTACCTCCATAACCACAACCTGAATATGAGCCACAACCTCTTCCATGAGTAAGAATTATCATTACAGATAAATTCACGCCTGAAGGTATTGCCGCTATCAAGGCCTGAACCCAATTACTGGATGTTGCTGCATATTGATATTATGAAAGAGAAAAATAGGTAAAATCTGAATGTTAGAACTGAGATCTGTAGATTGGATTAAATATATATATATATATATATATATATATATATATATATATATATATATATATATATATATATTTTGCATTGCTACCGATAGTCTGCAAATCAGATATGAGGAAGATGTTAATAATTTTGGCATCATCAACCAGACAGTAGATGAGTATATTAGACAAATAGTGCAGGAAAAGAAACAAAAAGAAGAAGAAATAAAGTAGAAACTTGAAGAAGCTAAACAATTAAGGAAACAAAGAGAAATGAAGATTAAACTTAAAGAGGTTGAACAAAGAAGGAAACAAAATGAAGATTTGGAATCTATAGAAATTAGATGCAAGAGGGAATTACATTCACCAAATAAGAAAGAAGCAGAAGAAACAACTGGAAGTGGTCTGAGTGATTGGGTCACTCGAAGTGGCCTTATAACTCCATGTATCAACATCCTCGCCTATGTTGAATGATTAGAACTTTTTATTGGTGGAAAATGAGCTGGCAATAATTACCCAGAAATCATTAATGAAGCAGCTGCTATTTGTCAGAAATTATTTACAGGTGGTATCATGGATATTAATGTGTAATTGTCTCTCATTGATGAAAACCAATGATTACTGCAGTTTTTAAGGGTATACAGTTAAATGACTATACATGATGCTCAACAGGAACCGATTATGGTCTTGGTGATAAATTTGTGATTATCAACATATAAAGCAATCTACAGATATGGACTTGGTGATTTTGTTCAGGGTCCATGCAGAAGAATGGCCCAAAAGCAATACCGATTGCCAGGCAACTGGGAATGAAAGCTATTGACATTGTTCATGATAAAGGTATCGGTGCTGTTGATGATATTGCAGGTAAAGCATTCTCAGCAATCTAGGACAGATTAGCATCATTAATATGCATACCACAGGCGGTCTAACCTCAGCCAGTAAAATTACCCAGCACCGAAGTTATGCCTGCAAATGTTAGTAAGGTAATAAATAGAAAATTAGCAGAGTTGATTGATGTCCCACTATCAGAAAAAGAAAAAAAAATATAATCTCCTGTATGATTGCAAGAAGTGGTCTTCATGTTAGATGATAGCAAGTATAATAAAGATGTTCAAATGTGTATCTGTTCCCATATGGACACACCAGTTCTCAAAGATGAATCAATGTGTGATTATCAACATTATTCTTATGAAGCATGACAGCTAAACCAGCATTGAAAAATTGAATTACAAGTTCAGGATACAAGTAGATATTTATTACCTGCTGAAGCATTTATTGAAGTAGAAGGTGAAATTTTAAAAACAGATGATGCTGGATATGGAGCTGATGTTAGGGTTGATTTTATTAATAATGGCATCAAGGCGTTGTTTGACAGTTCTACATATATCATCGATGGAAGACCCATTGAATTGATTAAGAAAGAGGTTGACATTGCCACGCTGATAAATGGCCTTGCAAGATACATTCAAGATCAGCTGGTCTTTCAATCATGTTTGTGAAGGATTCATCTGACCTGACTGACAACAGAAGTATAATATGAGATGACCAAGAAACGATGCCAATAACGCTGATGCTGATGTGTGGCCAGTGTTTCAGGATACTTCAAGAAAAGATGCCAATAACTCTGATGCTGATATGTAGCCAGTGTTTCAGGATGCTAATCCAGAACTTCAGATTTGCAGCGTGTCAATCAATGCTGAAAGATGGAAATAGAAGATATTTGTGTGCAATTCCACTGTCACATATGTTTGGATTTTGCAGAAATGGCATAAAGGTTATTTTCAGAGCCAAGCATACAGTTATGCTCATATGAAAGGCAACCAATGATGACGACCTGTTTGTGATGCATGTAAAGTAATACCAACTAAACAATTATTGTGAATGGCAGTAATGACTCCATCTTTCCATGAAGAACAATGCTTTCTTTTATCGAATCAGGTGGTAAATTAACATTATCATGGTTGACAATGACCATAGATAGTGTTCAGAGTACAATTAATGGTTTATTCACATGACAGATAGCATCACAGCAAGGTGTCTGCACCGCAACATATAACTTCTGAATAAGTAAACTCACAAACACATAGTATAATGATTCTTGACAAACTTGGTGTTACTGAAGTTTCACTGAGAATAAACGGACATCAAGAACCAGCTGAGGATATATTATTGAATTTTAAAAATAATAATGTAGCACATGCATATCGTTGATTGATGACATTCATGTATCCGATCTATTATTTCTCACGGGAACACTTATAATTGTTCTGACTATCATTCGTTGATATATACTTTCTAGCTCGTGTGGAAAGAGGAGCTATTGTTAATTATAGAGTAATCACTGTTATACTTTCAGACAAAACAACGTTGCTTGAAGGTGTTGGTGGACGAATGAGAGTCATTGATGCCTCAGTGGAAAATATGTAAATCGCTCATGATAGTATAATGTCATATCATTTTATTAGTATCAGTCTGACTCCTGGTCAGATTAAAAAGCTACAGTCAGCATCAAAAAGAATTTGGAAATGAAAATATTACTGAAAACAGAACAGATCAAAAGCTGTCTAAATAAAGTACAACTGACGGAATGTCAGCTCAAGTACTTCACTGATGCCAAATGGTTAAAGACTGGCATACAACTTAATCTGTCTGCGGGTGCCATTAAAGACACTGCCAAGACAGTTGGTATATTTCCACATCTTGCAGTTATACCAGTGCTGAGAGCCACTGCAACCCCAGCTGTTGCTTTCAGTGTCAGTTCTAACAGCGCCAAGTGCCGCTGCTTTTGCTACAGCTGGGACTGCAGTGGCTATGGATATCGGTAGCAATGCGATATATATCCCTAATCAGCAAATCTCATAATTCTAACATAATCAGATTATACAAATTTTTCTCTTTCATAATATTCATATGTGGCAATATCCAATAATTGGGTTCAGGCCTTGATAGCGGCAATACCTTCAGGCGTGAATTTATCTGTAATGATAATTCTTACTCATGGAAGAGGTTGTGCCTCATATTCAGGTTGTGGTTGAAGATTTTGCTTTAAGATGCCCAGCAATATCATCAGGCAATGTCTCTTTTTGTGTTGCCTCAGTTGTAACAATTTTCTTTGTTGGTTCGACAACTGGGCTAAATAACATTTCTGAACTTTCTGTAAATTCAACCTGAGACTCCTGATGGGCTTGTATTTGTTGCTTGACAGAACCACAGATGTGGAGATATTTCTTAAGCTGTGAGATTCAATTATTGATGTAATAATGATTCAATGATTTTTGTGTGATTTTGGATTTTTACATAGTTTTAACAATTGTTCCATCATATCGCTCTGATGTCTGCAGTGTGGCAGTTTATAGTGATATCAAGCACTGGGGCATCATGCCACAGACATGTAGCATGATGTCCCACACAGTCACGATATTCTGACACCAGGTTGACCAGTCCTAATACTAACCTCTTAACGCTGAGTGCTAAGTGAACCATTACTTATAGTACCATTTTTGTAAGTCTTTGGTATGACTCGGTTGGGGATCAAACCCTTGACATCCCGCATCCGAGGCAGATTCTCTAATTGGCCACCAGAGTGGTCTATGCTTTCATTACACCACACCAGAGCAGCCAGGAGGTTGTCAACAAAAATTGAGTGTCCGACAGGTAAACGAACACACATATAAAAATGCAAACACAAACATCAAAGACAAAATAAAAAAATGGACTTACCCAATTAGAGAAGACTAGTTTGGTTAGAGGCTTTGTTTTGATGTTAATGACATGTTTTCAATTTTGTAGGAAGCTTTATGTTTGTGAAATAACCATCCTAAAAAGTTGTAGGATTCACCCTCCTTGCTGTGGGGGTGGTGTAGGGTGTGTCTTGATGAAAACTAAAATGTGATGTCCAGTATAGTTGCCATGGCAGCCATCTTCTAAAGCTTCTTATTGCTACTTCTTCTCTACAGAAAGTCATATTGGCATGGCATTTTCAACAGAAGACTTCTTGTGATGTCTAGTGGGCCCTGAATAAAAATATGGCCAGTCTTATATCCAGTATGGCCAATGTAGCCACCATCTTGAAAATCTTGCTATTTCTACTCCTTCTGAACAAAACATGTAAGACTGAAGTTTTCACTGGAAGTCTTTTTATGATGTCCAGTTGGTCTTAAATAAAAAGTTTACTGTTCTGATATCAAGCAAGGCCACCACTACTCTGTCTAGATGAAAAGTCATATCAGCATAGGGTTTTCACCAAAAGAATTCTTAAGATGTCTAGATTGTACTAAAAGAAAATTGTGCTAGTCTGACATCTAGTATGGACAATGTGACATCCATTTTAAAAATCTTGTTGCTGATCATTTGAATTGGAAAGGTTTTTTGACATGGGTCTCCTCCAAAAGGCTAAGTTGAGTACAGTACTTTGTTGGTACTGAAAATTGTGCCAGTCAGACCTCAGATATGACTGTTAAAATGAACAAATTGAAAGCCTAGCCACTAATTCTCCTGAATCGATGATCCTGTCATCATCATTGGGTTTTCAACAAAAACTTTCTAATGGTGCCTAGTTTGACAAAAAAATGATGATGATCTGACAGCTAATATGGTAGCCACAGTGGTTAATTTGAAAGTCTTGTTCAGCGATGTCTTATATGGATTCTGTACTCAGTAGTTTAAAAAAGATGAAATGGTTTTAACTTTGAATACATGGAAATTCTTCTCAGACAGTAAGGTATCAGTCTCATTGGGGTACCTTTGTTTTAAAGATTGTTGTGTTTCTTCATTTAGAAGAGTTTCCAAGGGAGTTAAATCTTGCTAGAATAAATTTATAGGGAATTCCTTGTAATTGAGCAATATGGTGTTTTTGCTGCATACAATCACCTTTCATGCTTGAATGAAATAGGCATAGTCTACAAATTTATAATTATTTACAGTATTTATCTTAGTACAGTGTGCATCCAACTTTAATCTAGACCTAGATTTGTACATGTGATAAAAGTCAGGTCAGGCCAGGAAAAATTATAAGATATCCAAAATTTGGTCAGGCATTTTGATCTCAAAAGATAGGATTTTTATTAACACAAATTGTATCATGTAACTGGACTAAAAAACTGCAACATGTTTTGAATATATTGATATTTTTAATACTAAAATATATCATCATCTCATCCAATCGGCCCTTCACAGTAAATTAATGCCAATCATATTCTTCTTATACATGCCACAAGGACTTTTAGCATTACTTAGACCATGGCAGGATTTTTATGGGTGACAGTCCTCATCATAGTTGATCTTACCACTTAGGAGATTTTGTGCTGTTATCAGACCCAGGTTTTGTCTATAATCAGCCAGAATTTTCCTCAGAATGGAAAATGACCTTTGTAGTGTCTGCATTGTAATGTGGCAATGTCAGCACAATTTTACTGAGTCCACCAAGAAGTTTAAACTGCTTCTGCTTGTGATAAGATTCAGATTGCTGACTGCCTGCCAGAATTGAACAAGATTGGTACTGTCTGGGACTAATGTTGTTTTAATGCCAATAGAATTTTCACATGAAGCACAAACACATTATACCATCAAACCCTTTTGTGACTTTAACATTATCATTGCTATCACCACTCTTCAAAAAGGAATCAAAAAAGCAGGAATTGCATATTGCTTCCTATTATATTATATTCATCTGTGTCTTTACAGACATGTACTTTAGTCTGGTTTACATACATGTTCAATAAGGATTAAATCAAGGTCAGAGATGTTTAAATCAGTTCTTGTTATGTGGTTGTTCACAGTCTCAAATATGTAATTTGCCTAAATAGAGTAGTTGCTGATTGTGAGTTATTTAGTAAATTATTATTATTAAAAAAATTATTATTTAAAAAATTATTAGAAAAAGATAATGATTTCTTATGGACTTAAATAGTCACTCGGAGATTCCTTATAATGAGGCAGTGCTATAAATAAATAAATGAATATAGTAAAGTGTTATGGCTATTTGTGTGTGGAATTAGGAGTCAGACAAATTCATTTTGACTAGATCTAAAAAATGATCTGTAACCAGGAATGGTATATTAATTAATTTTTTATCCACATTCAATGTAGATTTTGTGGTTAATATACTTTTATGAGATGATGATTGTGCATGATGCATGATCTCAGTCTTGCCACCATGCTAGACTTTAAATCAGTTTTACAGGAAGGGCAAAATGCATATTCATGTCCCAATGAACTTGATTGCAGTCAATGAAATTTCTGTTTCCAAATCATTGGATTTAATTTGAAATTTATGTTTGCTTGGATTTTAGTTTTATGGTGCTGACACATGGTCTTTAACTTTAGTCTTTAAAGCTTGTCTTGACAAACTTTTAACACCAGGGACAAAGCAACCCAGTTTTATGCTACTTGAACAATTGTGTAATCAAGTCATAATCAGTTAATATCTTCAAATCCTGGCCAATTTACTTTCTATCATAGGTAGTATAAACTTTAATCTCAAGGTTAAGCACTGAAGCAGAACAGACCTTGCAGAGAGAATCAAAGTAATATTTCTTGTTTTATGTTGACTGAGCCTTTTAGAAACCCAAGGATAATAATCCTTAACTCTTTTCAAATTACATCAGCTGATGCATAGTATAATCCACATTGACAACTTCAAACCAGCTGACCATGCCAACAGGATCAAATGGTGAAATTAGCAACTACATGGTCTTGCCCTGCTTAAACCCATTCAGTCACATGATCACAGGCAGTATTCCCATAAACATAATAGGTAGAGTGGAACCACAGTGTGAAGACGAAAAGGGAAAAAATTAAATTTTTCACTAATAATTTTGTATCTGTGTGAGATTTCTTTAATTGACAGGAGACACCACTAAACTCATGAGAAAAGCACTCTCATTCTGGAGGTTCACATGTAGATTTTCTATTGCATATCTACCCATTTACTTCAAAATCATAATTGGAACCATGTTCCTCACATCTGACACACTTTTACAATATCTTTCTGCTATAATGATCTTTTAACCCCTTGGTCAAACTTCAGAGAAAATTAAAATGGTTTATATAATGATGTCCAGAGGCAAAATATGTAGATTACTTCAGAGTTCTTGCAGGTCATGGAATCCTGGAAATTTTTGGAATTTAAAAAATAAATTTCAAGGGCCTTAAAAAGTTATGGAATTTGTCAAAACCTTGCGAAGTTTTGGAAAAGTCATGGAATTTGTGACACTGGAGTTAAAGAATTTGATTACTTCAAATTTCATAGAGCACTGATTACCAATTAAATAAAATGATAAAATTACTATTGATAAATGGTTTCAATTCATATAACAAGAGTAAGTTCCCCTAATGGAAGTATCACATGATTTCTGGTGTAGTTCACTAAATAAAAAACAGCAACTGGAAAATAATGTGTTTTGTTAATATTGTAAATATGAACACATACAAAGACTACATAGGATTGTTTCCTTTTTTCTTTTGAATACAAATTACATTGAACATTGGATTATGACAAAAATTACTACATAAAGTAGCCCAGGTAAATTGAAAAAGTACATATTAAAAATATTTGTTGTTAACTTTATTTTAGACAGAAAGAAGTCATTTTTTATGTTCATTTACTTGACAATGCAAGATAGCGCAGTCCTTGAGTTTTATGAAATGGCCCTGGAAAAGTTTTGGAAAAGTCATGGAATTTGTTTTTATTAAGTGTGCAGGAACCCTGTTACTTGTCATATGAGTTTGATTTTACAGACAGATAATGAAGCTAAAGCTGTTTTTGTAATGATTGAGATGTTTGTGGTAAAACACTCCAATTCATATTTATCTATTTTATTATGGCCTTAAATTGTGAACAAATTTATCTCTTGGTTGTGTTCTGTTCCATGTCTATTCGTGTAATCAAAATTTTATTTCTATTTTCATTTTTCTTTAATATTGTAAAGTTTATTTTGAATAATTGTCCTTCTGACCTTTTGTATTAAAAACAAGATATTGTTTTTGTTTCATTTAAAATTTATGATGTGATATCTGAATGTTTGCAAAATTTGATTATTTCAGTCTGTTGAGTTTTGTTGAATATAATGAATTTCAATTTAATTTAATTTCAACTTTTTAAGTTCTTTTAACTTTAACATTTATTGTAAGAAGAGTAAATATGTGTGAAAAAGTAACAACCACCTCTACTATTGATTTGATTTTTATCACAGCTTTTGGCACTGAATCCAAATTATTAGTTCTTGGTTTGTTGATTTAAAAATAAAAACAAAAACAAAAAAAAAATACATTGATGGGCTGGCAAGATTGTGTAAAAGTACATAAATTGAAATGGTAATAAGAGGCAACTATGACACAAGGTACTTTAGAAGGATTTAAAGGTATTTCTAATTATCTGTCATTCATTGTATTAAACTCTGTAACCTTGAAGAGGGAGGGGATTTGGCAACCATGATACAGGTTGTTGTGTTTCATGATAAGCATGTCCCCTTTAACATTTCCAAATAACCATTCTCTGTCGTGTTTTTTTTAATATTTTTTCACCATATAACATGTAATTTATTGCTGTTCCCAGATAAAATATTTTTAAGTGACCAGTTTTTTCACGTTTCTTTTTAAGCATGGAATCATCAAGATTGATGATGTTTTTGAGAGAAAGAGACAGAACAGAATATCAATTGCAAATGGTTTCTGTTATTGATATCCCAAAAGCTATATGTTGAACCTTGCATCCAAGAGAATATTCCTAAACCTTCAGCAATCAGTAACTTTGACATTTATACGAACATCGTCAGAAACAAATTTTTTTTGTTTTTGTAGGGTTTAACGCTATTTTTCAGCACAAGATAGGCTATACATGGCAGCCAGTATAAATGGTGAAGGACAAACACAGGGAAAACCCCAGAAAGGACCACTGACCCATGAGAAGCTACTGCCAAGCTTTCTCATATACCCATATTGGTAGGACCCAAGACTCGAATGCAGACAGAGGTGAGATGGCAGTGATTCATACCAGTGAGTGCTTTAGACCACTTGGCCACTCAGGGCTCCCTCCAGGGAGAAAGATCATGTGTTTGAGATTTAAATAGGACAGTGCTTCTTATGTGCTTGAGATACATGGCTGTCTTTTGACCAGAGGATTAGGGAAAATAGTTGTTAGGGACACATTGCATAGCAACATGAAAGGATAATATTTCAGTATATTCAGTTCTTTAAAAATGACATGATAGTCATTCCTACTATACTTCCTCTGCATGCCTTTGAAATCCAGTCAATAACTAAGGTAATCATCTTCACAAATGTTGATATGTAGACATCTGATTTGTTATATTAATTTATGGGGGCCCCGAGTGGCAGAGTGGTCTAAAGTGCTCTCCGTTACAGATCACTGGCATCTCGCCTCTGTCTGCATGGGTTCGAGTCTAAGATTTGGCGAATGTGGATATGTGAGAAAGCTTACCAGTAGCTTCTTGTGGGCCAGTGGTTCTTTCCGCAGATTTCCCAGTTTCTTCCCTCACCATTAATACAGTTTACCATGTGAAGCCTATTGTGTCCTAAAAAATGGTGTTAATCCCCAGAACAACAACATTAATTTATTACATTGTCTGATTTATTACATTGATTTATTACATTGTCTGATTTATTATATTACTTGATTTATTACATTGTCACAGCAAGCTTTGATGAATAGAACTTTTAGATTAGGACTTTGTGCATGTCAACCATATTTACTGATATTCAGTTATCACTTCTTTTTCTTTTTTATCTTTTCTATCAGTTTCTTCAATCTAGATAACTAATTTATTCATCAGTTCAATCTATTTGTAGCTTCATTAGTCTTCATCTGGAAAAGTTATGCAGTTATCTTTTGTTTGTGTCTGATGTCAGTTAGCATTTTTTTATCACTACTTCAACTGTTAAGATTACCACTAATATTTGGCCCAAAATGAAATAGTGAACCTTAGACAACCAATATGCCACTGTGGCAGCCATTTTTAATCTTGTTATCTCTACTGCTTCTAAATGGATGTCGTATTGTCTGGTTGGTTCTAAGTAAAAATGATGCTGATCTGATGTCCAATATGGCTGACACAGTGATCATCTTGAAAATCTTGTTATTGCTACTTTCCCTAAAGAGAGAGCTGAAACTACAAGGGGTTTTCACTCAAAGATTTAAGGTGTCTGTTCGGTCCTAAATAAAGATTGTGCAGATCTGACATCAAATATGACCACCTTGGTGGCCATCTTGAAAGTAGTATCGCTTCTATTTATATTCATATGGTGTTTGGAACAAAAGACTGATTATTATGACTGGTTGGTGTAAATGAAAATGGTGCCAGTCTGACACCCATCATGACAGTTGTGTTGGCTTTACATCTGGTTATAGCTCCTCATACTGACACTTGGACTTTTCACTGCTAGTGAGATTTAGTTGGTCCATAATGAATATGGTGCTGATCTTACATCAAGTATGGCAGCTAGATGGTTTCAACACTCAGCAGTTAGAAAGATTAATTATTTTCTTTTATTTGTAGAAATTCTTTTTGGACATTTGAGCCTCAGTCCCTTCAGTTGATTCCTGTTTACAATATATTGATTTCATCTGGAAAAGAGAATATACGGTTGAAGCCAGCAGCATAGCACTTGACTATATTCATTCATTTATTTTTTATTTATTTATTAATTTATTTATTTATTTATAACACTCCCTCCTTATAAGAACCTCAAGACAGTTCCTCTTATAAGGTAACAATGGTCATAAATAAAAAAAAAATTTCTCATCCATCTCTCTCTCTGCACTCAATTTAAAGAAATGATTATTTTGTTGTAAGTGAATGTTGACCAATATCAATCATTTTAAGTGGTGTTTTTTATTATATATTTTATGTTTCCGTCATCTTGATTTTGTTTTATTACTACAAGTGTATGTTCAATGCACCTAGAGATTAACTATATCATGAAACTTGTAGTAGGTCTTCATGATCTAATTTTGTGCCATATTTTTGAGGCTTTTATTTTGCTTTGTAAATTAATGGCCTGTCTCATTTGCACTGATGTGATGAAATTATAAATAATGAAAAATGCATAGCAGATTGCCTATTATTTACATAGTAATAACATGGAATCTAATCCCTTACACAATATCTTCTTTTGCAGTATTTATTTTCTTTCTTTTTATTGTGAAATTAGAACTGTATGTACAGATGCATGCATTTGATGATTAGTTCAACAATCTGAAATGAAATGCATGACTATATGACCTATTTTTCATGTTTAATTGACTTGGGTAGATGTAATTATGAAATTATTCAAAATTTTATTCCAGCTATTTATGTATTTGTACATATTGATAAATCAAGGTAAAGGTCAAAGTAAAATATTGTGAAGTGATTTAAACAGCTGTTTTTCAACATGGATTGCATTTATATCCATGATCTTGAGAAATGCATGTTTTTGTATATGTATGTAGTAAAGTACAGTATAAATTTGCTTAAGAAATGAA
Source organism: Potamilus streckersoni (assembly GCA_016746295.1). Taxonomy (NCBI): domain Eukaryota; kingdom Metazoa; phylum Mollusca; class Bivalvia; order Unionida; family Unionidae; genus Potamilus; species Potamilus streckersoni. The sequence goes on from JAEAOA010000217.1 coordinate 1,201,337, forward strand.
TCTAACTTCACAGACCCACATCTGCCATTGTATAATGTGTGGGCTGATCTGGCTCAGTGCAGTTTGTTAGGAGTAATCACTAGAACAAACAACATAGACTCGGATCTGCAGGCAGACTCTGCTGTGGCTAATCAGGATCTTTGTTGAATGCAGTTTCCTGACTTAAAAGCAAGTATATATGGTACCTCTGTTCAGACTATTGTTTGTTACAGTAGTATAGCACATGACTTATTGGAATTATATATCCAAAACCTTTTTTTTCTACACTACGATAATGCCTTATGATATCAAAAAGTAATGATGACATCATCTGAGGTAAAGGTGAAAAGACGGTGTATCCTAATGTGTTTTAGAGTCATTTATCAACACTATCCTCTGATTACATCATATTAATCTTTTGTAGTGTGATAGGAAGAATCTTGCAGTTGTGTGGAATCCAAGGGAAATTTGAATAATTACATTTAAATTGTCAAAGATTTCAATCTTTTGTTCTGCAAAGCTAGCAAAAGATAGAAATTCTTCATCAGTTGATAGGAATTATATATATATATATATATATATATATATATATATATATATATATATATATATACATATATATATATATACACATATATATATATATATATATATATATATATATATATATATATATATACATACATACATACATACATACATACATACATACATACATACATACATACATACATACATACATACATACATACATACATACATACATACAGAGAAGGGGGAGTGAGGTTAAAGTTGTTGAAATATTTATTGTAAGGTTTGTAGAATGCAGTGTAAGAAGTACATGCAAAAGCTACTGTTTGACATGCTTGGTTTTTTTTTTCTTAAATTGAAATTTATTTCAAATGTATTGCATTTGCTCAATATAATTTGCAATGTTTCATTCGTTATTTATATTATCAGAGGTGAAGGTCAATTTTTACATCTGACTAGTATAGTCATCCTATTTTCATGCAAAGGTCATCATCAAACTGTCAAGAGATTCATCATGGATGAAGGTTTATTCCTAGATAAAGCCAGCTGACCAGCTTGAAGTTCAAGGTCATAGTGAACATATGTTTATATTTTAAGTAATTAGTCAATGGTTAATGTTTTGGATCTGGCAGCATATACACTATCTATAAATATCACTACTGGTGTGGAGGTCGAAGGTCATGTTCACAAGAGTACATGGTGCATCCTTGGAGAAGATGGATTATGGATCATTGCATTAAAGGTCAAAGTCATTGTGATTTTTTTTTCATTTTTGTATGGTAAATTGTTAAGAACTGCATAAAGAGGCAATTGTCTATGTTATTTCTATGCGATGTTATCAGATTTGTCACATAATTGAAGAGAAGCAAAATAATTAAAAGATCATGTGACAGCAACATTGTTGTAAGGCAAGATGATAAAATATTTTGGATTTTCATTTTAAGAGACCTTACTATCCATGAAGTGTTTTGAGTAAGTTTGAACATTATTGATTTATTTATTTATTGTGGAATAAGAGACAACATGATATGTGTATTTGTGGATACAATTAAATAGAAGTCTATAATCAAAAAGTCCTGCCTTTATTTAGTTCGATAAACTTATTACACTTCAATCCATGTTTATCAACTGTGTATACAGATATGTATATCTTTGTTTTATAATGAACTATTATCCGAATTGTCTGTCACAAGTAATACATACGGCTGTGCTAATTGACTTTTAATTTTGTTTTTATTTGACATGTGTTCAAACATAATCACTCATGAGAATATCTGACTGAAATTCCAATATGCTGTAATATTCAGAAATTGCCATTTCTTTGTGATGGTTATAGCCCATAATGTATCTATATAAATCCATGACCAATTGATTTTTTATTAAAAATTCACTAATAAAGACTTTCTTGTAGCATTTTTTAAATTGTTATAATTGCACTCCTTGAAAAGTTCTGAAGTTTAGATTTATTAGCATTTTTAATTGTCCTGATTGTGCCTTTTAAAAAGTTATAGAGTAAATTTCGATTTATCAGAACATTGTATGTATCTGTTTTATGTGTGGAGTAGAATGAAAATATACTCTTCCAAAAAATGTGAAATTGAATGCATATATATATATATATATATATATATATATATATATATATATATATATATATATATATATATATATAGAGAGAGAGAGAGAGAGAGAGAGAGAGAGAGAGAGAGAGAGAGAGAGAGAGAGAGATCAAAGTATTATCAAAATATACTCTTCAGAAGAATCGCTAATGCAGTATATAATATTTTCACATCGACGCGCTTTTATAGTGATGCAAGTTAACGTCGAAAATTAATAGCACAATCACACTGGAGGAGCATGTAATAAAATGTCATCTGCTATGAATTTATAGTTAAGCAAATGTTGCAATGTAAGCAAGTTCCCATGGCATAGGTGTAAAGCATAGAAATACAGATCAAAAGGTTTGTGGTTTAAAACTCAGATTAGGGGAAAAGTAAGAAAAAATCTCAAAAAATCGTCAAAATCATAAATTATGTCAGAAAATCGGGATATGTCAGATGTGAGATACATCACAGAATCTGGATCATAAGGTATGTGAGATAACTCTGAAGTGCAAGGCCATTAAGACTTGTACACAATCGGCGAATGTGGATATGTGAGAAAGCTTGCCAGTAGTTTATTGTTGGTCAGTGGTTCTTTCCGCGGATTTCCCGGTTTCTTCCTCCACCAATAATACTGGCCGCTATGTATAGCCTATCGTGTGCTGAAAAATGGCGTTAAGCCCCAGAACAACAACAACTTTTACACAACAAACGATGATGTAAATGTGCACAATAAATGATGATGTATATGTACACAATAAATGATGATTTATATAGATAATAAATAGTACTGGCGTTTACTACTAAGAATAACCGCTCCTGCGGTCTAGTGGTTAGAGCGTCCGCCTTGGATACGAGAGGTCATAGGTTCAAACCCCGGTCGAGTCATACCAAAGACTTACAGAAGAGGCACTAATAGCTGCCTAGTTTGGCGATCAACATTAGGTGGTTAGTGAATTAGGATAATGGTATTGGATAATGTAACTGGGTAGGACATCATGCCACATATCATTGGCAAGATGCCTCGGTACTAGACATCACTATAAACTGCCACACTGCAGACATCGTAGCAATATAACTGAAACATTGTTAAAGATACGTTAAAAATCTAAAACAAGCACACACTACTGAGAATGCCTAATTCTATTTAATTCTTCTGTATAGATTAATTAAACGCAATGGAGAGAATGCAGTACGAGGCTTGAATGAATCGTATTGATATTTTGAAATCACGCTATCAGTAAACAGATTGGTGTTTCAACACCAATTTATCCGGAATTGGATAGCTTGTCCTCTCCCTAGAACTCGCGTCCTTATTGGATCACGTGATGTTTACTTGCACTAATAGTATAATTGAACCTTGGCACTTTATGAATGAATATACACACTTAATACGTGGCTCATCTTTAAAGGACAAGGTACAGTATTGGATATTGGTATTTCAAAGATGTTAACTAAAATGACCCTTTTTATGAAAATAATACACAAAATATAGATAGTATGTGTTACGAAACGTAAAATACAAATTTAAGAGGAACTTACACTATCATGAATTAAATCCAACTAATTATAAAATGTTCCATCACAGGTACTAAAAAATGGAATGTTCCAAATGATTTCCAGATTCTTGAAAGTACTGGACTGCCAACAATCCTGTTATATCACAACAACAACATTGGAAAAAAGAATGAAAAAAGTGCCCAGCTCTGACCACTTAAATACAGGTCTAGAGTCCCCATGCGCAATTTTCTCATTAAAGAACCAACCTGACCGACCCTTCCAATGGGAAATAACTTAATTCTTCTAAGAACCTACACATGAGGAACCTATCCAATGGGAAATAACCTCACACTTTTAAACATGTTTTATTGTTAGAAACTTGTCAACACTTTTTTATAGATCGTATGCAATCTGAAGACACTGTATCTTATAATAGAATCTCTACCAGCGTATAAACATTAGCTTTGATCATTATAATTGACAGTTATGAACTGGGGCATCCGCAGAAGGTGGGGGGCAAATATCTCGAGGTCAACTTAAAAGTTTTATAAATATAGGCCAAAACGTGTTTAGAGGTGAATTCCCACCCACGCACCCACCCCACCCCTTTGCCCTATGTTCGGGTACTCATGATAATGAACAAATATTCAACATAGTTTGAATACAATTGAAAATACACGTAACAACCTGTCATCAGATACACCAAAATTTAAACTCGTTGAAGCAAAAAATGTTCAAAATGTCAAAGAAATATTTTTTTAAATAAAACAGTAAAGGTTATATTCAAAACTTCGATCGTAAAACCAGTCATTTTCAGTGATCCATTTGTTCTTGTTCTGAAAAGAATGAAAGAATGGGATATATTGTGCGTGTAAAAAAAAAAATTTTTATTTAAGCAGTATCACGTACAAAAAAGTAACGATTTTTAAAACAAAACAGATGAATGGTAAACATTTGTACTCGTAAAATGGAGCGGATGTGATGAAAACCAGCGAAAAATGTTATGACATTATATAAATGACACATCATCGTAGATGACAGAAGAATACAATTATGTCAGTAATAAGGGACATGAAGACACTGTTTCAAAGGTGTCGCGTTTATAGAGTAGGTCAGCATGAACGAGTCAAAGCAGGCGCGGTCTTCAGATTTATGCTAATCACAAAACTAGAAGGGCGAAAGTGCGCTCTAAAGCATCGCCAATAAATAAAATGGTACAGATGAAAAACGTGACAGGGTAAATACAATCTACAGAATGTCTTGTGGTAATATACGACATCAAGGAAAAAGTAGAGATAATATTTTGAGAAATGAAGTTGAATTAAACCAATTAAAAACGGGAAAAACAGACCGCCACTTTTCTACTGATCTTGAACAAAATGAAGTGTAATGAAATTTGCAAGTCCTGATGCAATCATAGAATCAATTAAACTTCTGTAAAAGAAACTTTTAAGAAGGTTGAGAGAGAGAGAGAGAGAGAGAGAGAGAGAGAGAGAGAGAGAGAGAGAGAGAGAGAGAGAGAGAGAGAGAGAGAGAGAGATTATATGTTGAAGTGAAAAAACAAAACATTTAAAAGAGATTATGTATTTGCACACACAAAAGAAACATACATTTTCACATTCATTTTGATATAAATAGAGTTACACTGGCTATTACAATGTTTACATTGGCTATTTTTTTTATATATAAAATAGACCTCGTATATCATAGGTATTGTTAAAAGAACTTTTCATTCCGTTTATTTTGGTGTATGATTGATTATTTTAGTATGTGTAACAGCAGTGCCGTACGGAGCTAAAATGCCGCTGGGGGCGGAGGTCTGAGATGTCCTCTGCCGCTTATTTAATGTAATTATACCCTTGTTAATTATTTGGGGAAAGAAACATAAACATTAACAAAGAAAATATTAACAACATTTTAGCCAAGTATGTTACCGGGTCACTCATTGCTTAATTAAGAATTTATAATTAAAAATTTTCAAATTTAGAATTCAAATCTGTTTCTCATGATCACAAATATCTTGTTGTATGACTGTGTCGTTAAGGTCACAATGTCGCAATGTAATTTTTGGGCGCTTTTACGACTGCAATGTCACAAATAAGGTAATTAACGTTAGCTGCTCGCTTGACGCTCGGCATTAAGAGGTTAATTGTTAGGACTGGAGGGCCTGGTGTCAGGATAATGTGACTGGGTGGGACATCATGCTACATGTCTGCGGCATGATGCCCCAGTGCTAGACGACACTGCAGACATCGTAGCGATATGACAGAAAAATTGTTAAAGCTACGTAAAAAAGAATAATCACATCACATCACAATTGTTTCAGCCGTGACTTGACCTCTGTATACACAGCTTACAGAAGTCAAGCCGTCAAGGGCTGTATCGGCACCGCCACAAAGCAGTGGCATCATTTAAGACGCAAACACCAACTTTGCAAAATACTATCCTCGCTTACTTCTCTTCTTTTTCTTTTATTTTTTTTCCTTTCTTTTTTCATCTTTCCTTCATTCATTTTCTCCTTTCTTGCAACAACAACAGAAGTGACGCCCGGCAATTCGCACCCATTGCGTCCCACCCCCACCCCATCGTCAGTGGGTTTTATGATATATCACTTGACCTCACTTCAAATGTGCACCTTCAACAAAAAAAATTGCTAGCATCGCGTGCTCATTTTCACTTCAAAAGCTTCAGAGGTAAATTATAAAATAAAGAGCCCATAACTGCTTTTTAAATGTTATATATTTTTAATTCATTGCTTTTTCAGAAGCTGGTATTGTCTAGTCTGGCAAATTTCATTTTCCTTATTTTAATAACTGCTAAAGATGTTGTTCTTTTAAATCAAGCTAAATTTTGGAGCACATTGGAACGGTCAGTCATTTTGATTATTGTATTCATTTTGGTTGGCTGTGCTTAAATCATTTTAAATTTTAAAACATAATATATCCAAAAGAATATAAGCCACAGTACTTGAAAGTAACATAGAAGTAGGTCGACAGTCTCTCCACTCTGCATATTGCACATGTAAACAGCTTCACCTTACACCTGTCACTCCCGTAGAAATTTATAATATTTGTAAAGTGCCCTTGTACAACAACAAAAAAAAAACGAAACAAAACAAAAAAACGCATATTATTATTATTGCATGATTTTTGGTTGATTATGTGAAATATTTTTAAACCACAAGCATCAAAACAGTCCTTGTAAATAATTTCCGTGCTCCCCCCCCACAAAACCGTATTCATTTTTAGCAATTATATAGTAGCAAAGTTCTACACAAGCCAAGCTTATCATGATGAAAATTTAGCGATTTTAATAATGCCGATTGCATTTTTTCAGCATAGCAACCAATGTTATGCTGAAGGATGGGAACACAAAACTTGCCACAGGTATTCCTGAGATCACTAATCAAGTTTACTGTATGAATAGGGACTGAACGGATGAGGTTCGTGGAGGTCAAACGTCAAAGGTAAAATGTTTGCTTACTCTTCTGACACTAAAATATGGGAGAAGCGAATTTGCTTTGTCATAATTTATTTATCAATTTCATAACAAATGAATGAAAATAACCATTTTCACTGTACATTTCTTTCACTTCTGTCACAAGCAATACATACGGCTGTGCTGATTGACTTTTATTTTTGTTTTTATTTGACATATGTTCAAACATAATCACTCATGAGAATATCTGACTGAAATTCCAATATGCTGTAATGTTCAGAAACTGCCATTTCTTTGTGATGGTTATAGCCCATAATGTATCTATATAAATCCATGACCAATTGATTTTTTATTAAAAATTCATTAACAAAGACTCTTTGGTAACATTTTTTAAATTGTTATAATTACACTCCTTGAAAAGTTCTGAAGTTTAGATTTATTAGCATTTTTATATGTCCTGATTGTGCCTTTAAAAAGTTCTAGAGTAAATTTCGATTTATCAGAACATTGTATGTGTCTGTCTTATGTGGAATGGAATAGGTTTAAATTTAAATTGCCTTCGTTCCGGTGTTTCAAACTTTTAATTACCCTCTAATTAAGGCCATTGCGCACACAATACTGCCGCAATGCATACTGTGTAAGCAGAGCAAAACACGCATAATTAGCTTAATTTCAGGCGTAGCACTAATGTTAATGTACTGTTTTGTTGAGAAAATCATACATGTACATGCTTATTTAAAAATAAGAAAATAATTGCACAAACTTTTCATATTTGTTTTCAAGTGATACTCTTCAGTTTCGAATTTCGTATAGTGTTAAATTTTTTAAGGTAAAGAAGGTCCCCAGCTTTCCTCATTGGTTATTCTGGCTGTTTGAATAGGCCTTGTATATCCTACTTGTTGTTAAAAGACCTTTAATTCCATTTATTTTGATGTATGACTGATTGGTGTACTATGTGTTTTAGAGTATACATCTTGGCCTTATTTCAGATGTGCATCTATCCAAACGCTGCTAGCTCCTCTAGGTCATTTTCATTTCCTGGACTTTTGAGACAAATTGAAAGAGAAAGAAACGGATAACTTTTCTACATTTTATGTATTAGATAATTCATTCATCGCACTTTCAGAAGTTGGTATTATCTATCCTGGCAAACTTCATTTTCCCTATCTTAATAATTTTATCTATCTTAATGAATACTAAAGATGGCGTACCTTATACTAAATCGAGAACATGGAATCAGTCATTTTTGTGTGTATAGATCACTTACAATTTCAATCATTTATTAGCAAATTCTTAGTTTACAGAATTCATTGAAATGTGACTGCATAATTAATCAGATACTTTACTGGATTATAGTCATTTAAACGGTTGCCTCTCTCTTCTTCGAGTTCTAATTTAATCTCTTTCAAAAGTATTGGTTTAATAATGGGTACGACATAAACTCTACACAGGAGAACAGAACATAAAGTGGAAACAAATAACGGAAAGCAATGGCTTATAGCTAACTGTGTAATGGTTTCTTTGTTGTTGATGTATTTGTGCCATTACATATATTTTTGAGAGCTGTTATTACACGAGTCTCTATCTATTATGCAATAAAACTAGTACTGAGGACCAGACTGTCCTCCACGGTACACATGCAAACTGTGCTTTCAGCTAACGGACCCTCCCTGTTTTGGACGACTAGACAATCGCATCATTTGAAGAAAACCTAAATAATTAAGCCTCTTTTCTACTGCTCTGCTTTTACTTTGGTTTTGCCTTGTGGGTTTGGGTGTTAGTTCAGTTTAGCATTTTAATATACTTTCGCAGTCTGTCATGTATGTAATGTTTGACCAATGAAAACATTTTATCTGTTGTTCTGGAAAGGTTAAAATAAGCATCAAAATGGGTTAACTTTTGTTTAATCATCTCCCCTAACATATTTAGGTTTTGTTAAATTTAGCCTAGCATTTTCAAAGTTGTCTGATTTTAGGTTTTGCCAATATGCATCTTAAAGGATACCAACAATATATTTTTTTTCTTTTATATATAAAATTTTCTACAAATTTTAGTTCAACTGTAATGTTTATAAATTACATATCGTAGGAGGAGAGTGATTATATTGCACTGAAGATGCCACGATTCCGTAAATTGCCGAGTTTTACGAGTTTTTAATGTGACGACAGATCTCGTGTCCCTGTGACGCAATACTAGCCAGTCTTGAAACAGAAACAAGGCAAGAGATACGGGGGATATCAGATTTGGGTTGCACATTTAAAAGTTGAATGTTTTCCAGACCTGATCATAACTTATATCAGTTGAACTGCGCTAAAAATTCAAAGAAAGCAATGTAATTTTAACGTAAATACTTATACATTGTTTGCTGTGCAAAATTAAAAGGATTAACTGATGGTGTCAATGTGATAATAATAATAATAATAATAATAATAATAATAATAATAATAATAATAATAATAATAATAATAATAATAATGATAACGAGGATTTTATATAACGTCTAATCTTTAGAAGCTCTAAACGCTTTACAGCATTTGACAACGCTTAAAAAGAATTTAAAAAAACAAATATAATGAAATGAATACAAAAGTAAAAACAAAAACCACAAAATTAGAAATATAAAAACATGCAGTAAATTTTTAAGGTAAGGATACGTTAAAAGAATACATTAGTAGGTCTTTCTTGCAGTTGAAATAGATGAGTTTTAAGGGCGCTCTTGAATGAGATCACTGTGTTTTTTTCTCTAAGTGCAGTTGGCAATTCGTTCCACATTGCGGGGCCCTGATATGCAAAAGAACGTTGTCCATATGATTTCATCTTCATAGTGAGAATATTGAGAATGCGAGTGTCAAAAGAGGAGCGTAAGCATCTTGCAGGTGTATACACATGGTGAGGTCAGATAGGTATGTTGGACTGGAGCCCGTCATAGCCCATTTCATACCGGATTTAACCGAGTTGCTCCGTAATTATCCGAAAAATCTACCGAGTCACTTTATGCTCCAGCCAATCAAACGCTGGTAGGCATCATTACATAACAAAAGGGCATATATCGTTGTTTAGACGTATCAGATTAAAACAAATTAAGAAATGCCCGCTACCTGCCCGCTAAATGCCTGGGACTTCTGTAGCTTTACCGTCGAAAAATATTCTAGGTTTGTTATAATGCGGATTAATACGAAAAAATCCTTTTATTGGTAAACGAAACTCGATTTATGAAATGCGGTGTTATGGTAAAAAAAAAGGGATTAAATTTTTAACATCGACACCGTTTCCATACTCGCATGTACATGTCCAGATGTAAAACAGCTCATAGCTACTCTATCGTATGGCTATAAAATCCAGAAAACAAGACAGGATGGTTCCAATATTAAATTTCGTCAATATCTGTGGCATCATCTCTGTTGAATAGGCATTTTTCAACTCTATAAACGAAGCTGAAGTAGATGGACAGTTGATGCTAATGCTGAATTGTCCGCCTTGTTTTGACCACTAGTCTGGTCCCCTGCTTAGTATGCTCCCTGCGATGCACTCCGCTATACTCTACTAGGCAGCATACTAAGCAGGGGACCAGACTATTTGCCTACCAGCTATCGATTGGATATTGCGGTCAGTTGACCACCCGCCACGTGATAAAAATTCCGAGCAAACTACGAAGTTTGCCGAAGTCTCTAAGAAATGGTCTATTGAAACTTAGCACAGAGAACAAATTTTGTGTTTAATTCTAGATCGTATGGATAGCCAGTGTATGGTACAGAGCAGCTGAGAGGCGTGCTCTGATCGTGGTACACTAAGGATTATTCGAGCAGCAGTATTTTGAACTTTTTAAAGTTTCTGAAGTAGATATTGAGAAGAACAAGACAGAATTGAATGACAATAGTCCAGTCTTGAAAGTATTGAGGAACACACAAGTGTTTTAGTGGCATAAACTGACAGATTCTTGCAGTCTAAAATTAAATATAAAATTAAATATTCACATCAATGCAATAAATTCATGTAAGAAGGATGAGATTCAGTCATACTATATGTAAATGACATGTTCATTACCTGCCCCCAACACACCACCTAAAGACTAATATTTTGAAAATATTCATCCAACACTGAAACACTGAGAGATAATACTGAATTCTAGGCCGACTTTTGTGTGAAACAATATCCATTACCGGGGAGGTGTAAAAAGACATTGAGAACGGTTTTCGTCAGTCCTAACTTAAGCATTAGCTTTTCAAACAACAACCCCCCCCCATAAATCTGCAAAGCAGAAATCATAAGTAATGTTTTTAAACATCAAGAAGCTTCCTTCGTATGGTTCAATTACAGTGTATTTTGCAGGCTACTGTTAGCTTATTGACAAATCTGATAACGTATACATCTCTGGTATAATAGTTTATGTACTGTACTGTACTAATCAGTGCTCAAAGAATTTTTTTTAGGAACTTGCCCAGGGCTGTTGACTTGAATGAACTCCCAAGCCCTGACTGAAATTCCATAAGACCTGACAGCTCATACCTGTCAACTTTCAATCCGGGAGAAAAACCTCCCTATTTGGGGAAGGGGGTATTTCCTCAACTACATCCCGATCTAGATATATCTCCCAATTCTTACGGTCTCTCAAATTTATTTTATACCAAACATGGCCTCTACAGCTTCACATAACTTAGGTCCCTGCTATGTTTAGATCCGGCACTGGACGAAATAATAATGTCACACATTTATTTTCTTCAATAAATATAATGTTAAGACTAAACATTATTCACGCAAATTTCAGATATTTTAAAACCACTACAACAGTACTATAGTAAAAAAAAAATTGAAAAAATAAAATTGTCACCCATTAGCTTAAATCCCATGAATGATCACTGTAAATGCTGTGTAATTTTCTCTACAAATTTGCATCTCCATTTCCGCCACAAAAAAAACCAAAACAAACTCGGCCAGTTAACACCTGACATTTCTATACCATTATTAAATTAAAAGAAGGAATAAAACAATAATACCATGCAGGATATGTGCCCTCCAAAAACTAATTCAGATTACATATATTCATTCAGTAAGCAAGTGTTACAGGCCTTCAGACTTGAACCTTTATAACAAAATAGGGAATCGTTTATTCATCAATTAAATTGCTGGTGCTTACACACACACACACACACACACACACACACACACACACACACACACACACACACACACGCACGCACGCACATACACCACACACACACACACTGTCGAACATGGTCCAAACGGCAGTCCTTTACACAAGATAAATACAAGGATAAAGATTGCCTGTGCACTTAAATCAAAACTTCAGCTATTTTGCAGTTGAGCTACAGCTGACCAGGATGTGAAAAAGGTGCTTGTCCCCGTTGATTATAAGGTGTATCACCTTGAGAAATGGCGCATCCCTTGAGCACTCGCACAATTGGGACAGGGGCTGGAGGTCAATAGTAGCCTGCCCCGAATTTCTATTGTCAGCAAGTTAATGTGAAACTTTGATTTTATACCAGGCCGCTTTTATTTTAAACGCTGCTATTGAAAGTGCCCAAGGGAAAGTTTTATATCAGTTCCAATCAATACCGATTACCGTTCATTCATACATTTAACCGGCATAGACAAAAAAGTTCTTTTTGTTATTTTTTAATATAAAAATGTAAATATTAATATTACTGAAAATTGTGTTTTCTCGAAACAAGACCGTGCCAATGGCTTATAATCTTTTTTTTTTTTAGCAAAGCTCTCATTTCATTAAAATCAGTTTTCAATTTCACCTCGGGCTGCGGTGATTTGATTTAGATTGTGCCGTCTTATGGCATGCATATCAACTTTCTGAAATACATTTACTCATTTCCTCAGGCGAACAATTTTTTTTTTCGACAAGGCCGATGAACATCTCACTTTGAATAAAGGATGGGACCGAATTAAAATTAGAGGAACCTCGGGTGTCGGGCTATATAATTATTTTTAGCACTGCTGGTGTAGATAAAACATATGTGAATTGATTATTGCATTTTGTGGTCACTTACTCTTCCTTCTGTCTGTTTTCTTAACTCACACGTTTAACACTTTTCCCAGGATTTAAAATATATTTTACGCTGGCAACTGCCAGTCAAGATGCTGGAGTCGCTACTATGACGTCACATCACGAAAGTAACCGAATAAGCGCGGAAATTTTGCATACGAGGTCACGGAAATTCAGCGCCTTAAAGATATAACAATATTTAAATATTTGCATTACGGTCGCAGATGATAGTTCAGAAAAAGGTTTCATTCTATAATACTCTATTTTTTTCCTTATTTATATTGATTTCTGGTCTCCTTTAAATTAATTTTCTTCTATCGTGAATGCTTTTCACGTTTTCACAATTGTAGTACCTTTGATTTATAAATGTTTTGTTATATGAAGTTACCTGTTGTCTGTTTTGACGATGGGGGATACCATTATTCTGTACGTTTTCTTATAGCCAGGTACATGTTCTCAGTTTTCACCTGTTCCGCTTTTATTGCATTCACTTTCTTAGTGTGTACATATATTTTTATTTCTGTCAACTTTGTTTTATATTTACCCTTTTGACATTCAGTATTTTTCTGTGAATGAACTGTTTTTATTTACCCAATTAGATTTCAGTTTATTTTTTTTTACAATTTAAAGTAATAATTGCAGATTGTACCTACAGTTGCACATTGCCATGGTTTTAAGTAACAGTCAACTCTTTTGGCATCGTAAACCCATTGTGATTTAAGATTCTAAGATTTCTTAAAAATTAAAGGGAAATTGAACGGCAAGTAAGGGAAAATTAAAACAAGGCTGACAATTCAAAGCAACGAGAATGCAGTACAACGGCACATTCACAAAAGAAAATAACTTAACCAAAGCTAAAACATCGGTACACAAACCTGGAAACGATCACAAGAATTAAAACCATCGAAAATACACAAATTGAGAGCTCACAAAGAAAGTCTACAACATCTGAGGTTGAAAGATAAGAAACACTCTAAAAAACTGCATCTTTGTCATAAATGGAATGCTTAAACTATTATTTTATAGGCGGTGGTATAGATATTTTAGTATTTTGTTTACTTGTTTACTTGGTTAAATAGCAAAGTTTTTTCGGTTTTTAAAGTTAATGAAATGGCAAAATCTGACAAAACATAATGCTAGAGACCACGAAAAATCATCGCGACTAAAGAACAACAGTTTCGCTCCACCGAAATTAACTTGACAATGCCTTGTCTACATGCAACCAATACCTGAAATACTTTGATTTTTAAAATTGTTCCATGGTGTGTTATGCTATTTTATTCAAATTTGTCTAGTTTTTTTAAACATTCTGACTTCGATTTTTTTTTGTGTAATAATTATGTGACGACTCATCCACGTATGTCGTATTGGTGAACATTCTTTTTAATCTTTAATTCAGATTTATAACATTTGTAAAGGACAAAGATACAAGAACTGAGACCCGCAGAAACAATACCTTAGCAGGAAAAACTATGAAGAAGAAATTATCAGTCAGAAAGTAATGAGAGTGAAAAGATATGGACCAATCAAGAGAGATGACCATGAAAACATTAATCCATCATCAAATGATATTCCAACAATGACAACGTATAACCCACAAAAACACTAATATCTTTTTCGTGTTAAGAATATGTGAAAAATAACTTCCTCGTAGATATAAAAAGATAAATACTTTGAAATGAAATATTATTAATAAATCCCTGTAGTGCCTCACAAAAACCTTGGTAAGTACAATGGTCATTTGGTCATGTAAGGAGTGGCAACGGCATCAAATGCAATAAAAAGCGTTATCCCCAAAAACATAGGACATTACACGATCTTTCGGCTGGGTCAGCTGCAGTTTTATAATTCCAGTCTGGACAAACGCGAGAGCGCTGTTGCAGAGAATGCTAACAATCTTTTTATAAGCACTCGTCAATACGGTGGTGAGCTCATGAAAGTTCCACGTTGCCTTGCTCTCGTTAAAAGGAATTTATCCCTTTGAGAATATCAGCGAATGGGACAAGATTACTGAAACACATTGGCCGCTCACCGAGGACTTGCATTGTCTACTGTGTCCATACAATATTTCTACCAGCGACTACGCGCACGCAAACTGGTTTGGCTGAGAAAACCAAAATGACAATCAAGACCTGTATTTATGCACGGATGTGTTGTTCCTCGAGGATGTCCACGAAACGTTCCGAGACAAAAGCATGAGGTCATACAAGCTAGACCCATCTCACTATTGCAAGTCCCGCGGAATGGCTTGAGACGCTTTGCTGTCGAGCAGGAGATGTTAATGGTTCTCGTTTAACTTAGGTTTATTTATTGTGGTATCTGTGGTGGCATTTCATGGCGAGATATGGCTCAGCTCAAGCAAAATGTCTACTCGTGGATGAATACTCTCACGCTGTTCCAAACAATTACATCATGTATTTTCGTGCCAAGAACTTATATGAATAAGCAATTAAGCAACAAGTGCCCGTGGGTGAGATTAACTGGACTGATCCAGCAAATGTAGACATTCACAAACATTTATATAAGTGCAACAACACCAGGGACTTCAGGTAATTCATAGAATTTGATCTACAATACATAGATTAGCTTCGCCTTTACTACAATGAATATTCGCTGGGTCCAGAAGCATTCTCAGTGCCCATTCTATCAGCATGCGATCGTGTACGATTCTAGTAGAATGCACTGAATTAGCACCAAACCTTCGAACTAAGTGAAACTATGTGGTATATGTTGCTAATTGGAACATATATCTGCTTCTGCGAATGCTTGTGTACAATTCACAGGGTGCAGCGATTTCGTCTACGTGTGTGGATGGCCCCATACACTTACATGAATGGTGACCTGCACACTGTCACAATTAAGGAGTTTGAAAAACGATTGAAAATTTGTGGAAGCGAATCCGCGTTGATCTTGTTAGGAGTGGAGAGCAAAAGCGACGTCTGAAGCTTGTAGCCTACTCCGTACTCCGCGTTTGAGTAACGCAAGTCATTCGATGATGAAATCAAAGCCGTACGTAGTAAATAAATAAAACTGAAGTTGACAAGGCCAATTTGTGTTGGCGTATCTGTGTTGACCTTGTCGAAGATCTTAAACTGCGAGTCTTATAGTGACTCAATCAATCCGCAGTATAGCGACACCAGACAATCCTTGTAACTACAAATGATATCTGTACGAATTTATGTGAGGCTTTACTCGCTGACAAATTCGAAGTCAGCGACTATCCAACAAATCGTCTACAGTATAGCAATTAAAATATAAAAGGTAGTGGGGAAGTTAAAGATGAATACACGCAGAACTTCATGAAAGAATATTTGGGATTGCACCCCAAAATGTACTCGAGTTTGGTCGGACCGCATGCCGGCAAAAACCTCGAGGAGACAAAAGGCGTTCCTCCTGGTGTGGTAGCAAACGATCTTAAACATATTTATGAAATTTGTAAGCCAGAAGCTTGAATCCACACACTCAGCTAATCTTATCCGGTCAAAGAAACATTGTCTGGGTGTGTTTCGTTGCACCAAGGCGTATTTGATCCAGCTGAATATCAGCCGATTGATATTCTCCGATGAAACCAGTACTTAAGCGTACGGGAGCCACGTAGTTGTGAATTGCTTTGCTGTTTCAGAATGTATCGTGTGATATACTAGGATATTTTGATGCCTGTTTCGCTAATGGGCACCAAATGCCTGGAGCGTCAATTGATTAAAGATTGCAAATGCATCGATGGACCATACCGGATCGGTAGCACGTTTTTGTCCGCCTTCTAACTTCTAACTTCTCCGGTGCACACAGTTACATAACCAAAGTGTTTCAGAGCAGATCTAACACACACAGATGTGAAACTATTTTGTGGGTAACGGCAACGGTATTTTAACGAATATCCGCAGAGGGTTGTAACCAGATCATACGTGTTGTTTCCTTATTCAATACTGTTATGACTGGCAGAAGCCGCGTCTTCCTGTCGCGAGACTGCTCTTGAGCACTAGCACTTTAGGTCCGATTTATCAACAATTGTGCACGCACTTATGTCCAGATAATCTTTACGCATATACTCGGCTGAATCATTCCACAATGGCGTGATAATGATGTATATTAACATGTACAAAAAGAACAAGAAACATATCTTTTGATAACAACAGAGCAGCTGTTCGGAAAAATTCTTTGCCCCAGTCCACCTGAAGAAGTCGTGACCATCTTAGTGGCGAGCGTGTATAGATGCGTTTAATCGATTTTGTGACACTCTGAATCTTTAGACGTCTGTGGATATGCTTCCTGGTACCTTCTACAATGGGTACTGCGTATTTGCATGTACGTTCTTAAACATGATCATGCGGAAGAAACAAAAATCCGCTTCGTGAACTTCGTTGGACATGCTCATATTTAACCATGTTCGGAAAATTATCCTTGGCGCTTGTAGGCAATCATGCTTAAGTAGACCCGAGAGTAACTATCGAACCGATCACTAACTTAGGAAAAAGCTGCTTCGCCCTCCCATTTCGCAACATTTTCTTATTCATGTTTATTATATAACGGTTTTACCTCCATTGAGTGGCCTTGATAAATTCTTGTATGATCCACCTGGTCATCTATTCTCTGAAAGTGGGACTACTCGCATTCAAATCACGGATGAGTTTCATTGTACTTTATGTACTGTCGACCACTCGTGGGATGAATTTCAGAATATGGTCGAGAAAGTCGTCCAGACCCGAATAGTTTCCTCACGATTGACTTGGTTTGTGGACATTACATCGGTTTCGCTACCAGCGATACATATTACGGAGTTCTGGATGCAAGCATCTAACACAGACTTGTATGACACAGCAATTCAACAATTACGGTAAATATACAGTAAAGAAAAAGCCGCCGACGATATTGTCGCATCGACTGATGACCGAAGCCATAAAACTGGGCTTGATGAACTTCTTGGCTAATGCATAGATTCTCGCAAACGTATCAAATACATTTTATAGTCACTATAGACTGCACAGGAAGACTTTACTACTAGCTTTGAAGAGACATTTGCACCGATGATCAAACCAGCAAAGGATACACCAGCCAATGCCATGAGAACTGCTGCACAAGTGCATGGAGTCTCGAACGGCACTGCTGAGATGATAGAAATAGAATGACGTCCTGTAAGAGAAAGTTGGAGAGACACTTGTTCGTTCCAAAGGAACAACAATCAGAGTCAACTCACAGTTGAATTCGCAATTCAGAAAATGCAAAGATTATTTTTTAAAACGATATATTGGAGTGTCTTCTATATACGAATACGCAACCAAGTTACTTCAACAGGGAATGGCCGGCATTAGTTTACAAAGAGTGGAATGGAAATAAAAGAATAACCCGGAACTACTCCTCGCATAATACCAATAGAAAGAGTTCTTTGACTACCCAGTACAACTCGCCAAAAGGCATTGCTATTTTTTGGCAGCGAAAGGTTTTCGCGCCTCCAGTGACTAACTTTTATTTACTCGTGATGACAAAGTCAGTTAGACATTTCCGATGTATCTTTATGTGGGATGAACTTTCATCGATTATCCCACGCATACGTGAAACCGGCATCATCAACAATATTTTATCAACAGTATCTGGGACTCAGTGGGTCGCATATGTCTTAACACCTTGACTTTTTTATATTTTTGACTTACAGTGGCTTGCTTCGCCACTTGAAGTTATTGACTATTTGCATGATGGAAGCAGAGCATCTGAACGACCGTTGTTTTATTCGACGCTGACATTGCAAGCTCGAGCTCACCCCAGTATGTTACTAAAGCACTGCGTGCACTTAAGCGTTTACCAACACTACGCGCGCTTGTTGACGTTATATCATTATTATTATTATTATTATTATTATTATTATTATTATTATTATTATTATTATTATTATTATTATTATTATTATATTGAAATTACACCTGATTATATACAAAAAATGCCTTTAATATTTACGGACACAAAACCCGACTCGGCCCTGGTGTGGATCTGACTTAGCTTGCGACCAAAGCGGATTTGACTAGTTTACCAGCAGAATTGTTGTTGACTTTGACCATGGATAGCTTGTGAGTTTCCAAGATCAATATAGAAAACCTAAACTGTCCAACGTAGATATCAGCGAGTTTGCTTTGAAACCGCGAGGCGCCATTGTGAAGAACCTTCATGAAATCACTAAAAACAATGAATTAGAGACTTTTGCATGTTGGTCACCATTATCAAAGGTTACATTGACTTTGCCCATAACATAATTAATAATGCATGCATGCAAGAGGTGCGTTCACCACCATGCATAGTACCGTCATTTGCAACATACGTAGGAATTGTGTACTTTTGTACATGTTTTAACTGGCTTGGATTAAACTAATAAACCCAAACCTTACATCTTAACGGCGCATGAGTTGGAGAGTATATATTTTTTATCTGGTTATTTTGGTAGGTAAAATCAATTGACAGCATTGATAAATAATCAGCCCGGTACACAAGTATGCGTAACGAACCCGACATTGGTGCACCAAAATCTTTCAATAACTGCTAAAGTTAAAATTCAGTTGTAAGCATTCTACGTCTATCCAGACAATTACTTAACCGTCTTTGGGGCTCGAGTTTAAGATTTGTTATTACATAAGTTATGGATTCTGAACGTGATGACGAGGTTGCAGAATATAAAGACCAGTTGTCAACGGATGCTAACATCGATGGCAATTTCCTTACACTTATTGATGAATATTTGCGTCAGAGTGGTGTTACCAGACCCTCATATACTCTCAAATATAATCTTGCCATATAGAAATTGACAGTTGTTACCAGCCCAATGAACCAATACCAATTCGAGACCAGTTAGGAGTGATTACGTTATCATCTGAAAAGGACCGGTTGTTATCCACTTATGGCATGGAATTGTTTCTACAGCTATGAAATAGAATTCATCCACAAATCTAGCTTCGAGACGAAATCGCCAATAAAACGGTTTTACTTGCAAATTACAAACGCATGTGTGTGATTTTTTATAACACTTGTATAATAAATTATTTTACTTCTGATTTGGTATTTGTCTAACTTTGACGACAGCAGCTATGTTAGGTACAACAGTTGCATTTGCTGCTTTTACAGGCATTAAAAATCAGGTAAATGTTTACCTGTGTATAAATCTACCTGTCCGCTCTCATCAGTGTATTGGTCTGACAGAAGTACCTTATTGTAACTTCGCTTGGAGATGCCTGAGGAGGGGGTCTCTAGCGCCAGGCTCAGCGTTTGCGTGTTAGCCATAAAATTAATTTTCCTGCACATATTTTATCCACACAGCAGGCGTAATAATACACTCGCATGTTATGTGAAGGCGAAAAAGACAATTTTATGGAGTAGGTAAGGCTTTGGCCCATATCAGGAGTCTTGTCTATACCGCCAATTTTTATGCTACTTAAACAATAAGTAACTATAAACTTAACAATGAGGCATTCAGTTTGACCATCAACGGGTACAACAGGTACAAAGAAAAATTAAATCGGAAGGTCTCGCAAATATGTTCATGCCTTCTGCTGGATTCATTGTTTGATTGACTGGACACATGAAAATAGTTTATTACGCTGATCTGCGTAGAGTAAATTGTCTGGTCTGGACAGATTTCAAACTCACACCCTTCTGGCAGCAAGTCCTGGCCGCTAACCACTCGGCTTCTTTTTGGATTGGCACCCGACTGCTTCCTACAATTAAAATTATGGGATATTTTTGCCAAATGTTTTGTTGTAATTTTATTTGAATATATTTTAAGAGTGATTTATATCATTGATTGACATTTATATATGTTTACAACTATGATCCTTTTGTAACTAAAACAATAATTTTCCAAAGTAAATAAATACATTTATTTAATACAATTAACAAAATGTGAACCTACTTATGATAGTATATTTAATATATACAAGAAATACTGCAACATTTAGGAGATCATATTTAGCACTCAAATTAAATTCGGAGAGCATATTTAATGCTCTGAAGGAGCACTACGGCTTAGGTTGTTGTTGTTGTGGGGTTTAACGCCATTTTTCAGCACAGGAAAGGCTATACATGGCGGCCAGTATTAATGGTGGAGGAAGAAACCGGGAAATCACCGGAAAGAACCACCGACCCACGAGAAGCTACTGGCAAGCTCTCTCACATATCCACATTCGCCGAATCTTAGACTCGAACCCACGCAGATAGAGGTGAGATGGCAGTGATCCGTAACGGACAGCGCTTTAGACCACTCGGCCACTCGGGGCCCCCCACTACGGCTTAGGAGGATAATAAATATTTAACACTCACAAAAAGCACTGACCTACGAAAGCATAATTATTACTCATAAGAAGAACTGCAATATACTTAATACTGAAAATAAGAATTGCGACTTAGGAGATTATATTTAATACTCATACCAACACCGCGTCTTAAAAGATTATATTCAGTACCCAGAAGGAGCACTACAACTTAAGACACAAGTCTGTCTCATTTCTTATTTTTAAAACTCTTTTGAAAATATAGTAAAGCTTAGATTATCTAAATGCGTATTATCCCGATGATTAACATTGGAATTCAACTCTATTCACATTTTATTTGTTTAGAATATCTTAGACTTTATTGTTTACCTAGAAGTATCCATTCATCATTTTCTGAATAATTCTTTTTTCTTCATGTATGACTGTTAGAAAATAAAATAAAATGAAATATATAATGTATACAGTGGAAACAAAGGGATGACTATGCAATGATAATGGTTGGCAATATATCAACAATCGATACTGTATTGTATCAATATCTCAATTCTTCTGTATTGATGCAACAAATTCCGATGAACAAAACGTAAAGGTTATAAGAATTTTCAACTTTATATGACATTATGTTCAACTTTATATGTCACTGTAATATGTGTCGCAAATGGCAGAACCTGCAGAGATTTCTCATATGGTCCAGTGTTATTTAAAATGTGACTTCGAACAGCAAGCAATGGTTGTTCGAGAGCAATTTGTATTATACTTCTTGCATTACCACTCTGCTAATCACAATAATTGACAGTTACAAGATACCTTGTTTCTCTTCACATGCCAATAAATAAGAACACTTCAGTGACTTTACTGTTTATAAAAGTTTGCTCTGTGAAGAAATCTTAAGTGATGCGAGTGACAATTAGCTATTCTTAAAGGTCAGTTACCATTTTGGCACCTTTATAGTCAGTCCTCAAATTCCAGTGAAGAGATCAAAAGAGTAAATATACTCCAAGCTTTGTTATTTTATCAGACTTAAATCTTTCTCGTCTTGACCAAATCTCTTGTTCCTCTTTAACGAGCATTATCCTCTTCATCGAAAGAGCAAGAGTATGGATAACAATATAGACCTTTTCTGTGCCCCCACCAAACCCAACTCCATTTAGGCTTTCCTTCAAAGAACAAACGGAAATATCGTTGACAACCATATTGTGGCATGAATAGACAGAAAAGTACCAGAAAGACTCAAACTCGAAATCTCCCAATCAGATATGACACTTATATGAGAATTATAGCGTATGGAAACCAGTCTGGGAAGTTTCACAAAATTATAAGAAAACTAAAACTCAGAGATGTAGCGTTTTTTTAGACGATATCGGCAACATATGGTAGTACGATGTATAAGGCTCATAACATAACAGTTGATAGAGTGATTGAAAATATAGAGCCAGTGGACTCTAGCAGCAAAAGGAAGAAGTGGATTTAATGACGGTTAGTTGATGACCCGCTGCCACAAATTGTTGAATGAGTTCGGTAGTGGATAAAGATTCTTGATCAAGATAAGAAACAACTGAAAATTATTTTCAAAACTCTAAAGCTAATGTGACTGAAGTAAATCTGTGGAATACTGTAAAGCTTCTGCTGGAAATGTAGTC
This sequence comes from Potamilus streckersoni, assembly GCA_016746295.1. Lineage (NCBI taxonomy): Eukaryota > Metazoa > Mollusca > Bivalvia > Unionida > Unionidae > Potamilus > Potamilus streckersoni. The sequence goes on from JAEAOA010000217.1 coordinate 1,224,288, forward strand.
CAGCAGTTCTCGTATTCTCCAAAGCTATTTAGCATGAAACTTGACCTCAAACATGAAATCCCCGAATCCGACATAACATTTAGAGCATACCAAAAGCAGCTTGGAAACTTTCAGAAAATTCCAAGAAGACTAATTGAGGCGCAAATTTCATTAATAGGGAATAATATTAAAGTTACAAACCGTCAGATATTTGTACTTTGAGGATGAACTTTAGGAGGGAAGTGAGCTCAATACTTCCAAGATACGAGACCAATTACTATACAATGGCACGTCTATAGTATTCTCACACCGTCCCACTAATTTGAAACACCTGCCGATTTTAAAATCAAAAGGTATCAAAGATATAAAACATGCACAAATCTTAGTCATTTCATTTCATAAGTTCTAAACTAATTGTCGCCAGGTGTCCCAAACTCTTGTGGGAGTTTCGAATCAAATGGGAGTTTGTTTAGGAGTACATTCGCCATCTTTGCTTGAGACAGTGTGTTTTCAAGCAACAGACGTGATGTAGTTCACAGTCTTTGAAAACCTCAATAATTCGGTAAATTTTGGATTTATAATATTTTTTTGTAACAGATGCGTATTTTTTTTTAAATTTCTTTTTTTAGAAACATATAAAAACTAGACATTGCAAATATTGGAGTCGGGCGACACAGTTTTAACTGAAATAAAATATAGAAACCAGAAGTAGACTGCGTAGATTCTGTTTGCTTATTTACATTGGAAACTTGTGTTTGTGTTGAAACGCCAATAATTGGACAGTGCTAGCTGGAGCTCTTTGACGATAATTGGTTGAAAATTATAAATCAATGAACAAAAATACCAATTAATAAATTAAATTAAATTAAGATTAAATTAAATCACTAATTTTTGTGCATTGGTAATGTCCTTAATGTTTTTCCGTTATTAAAATTAGTAGGGGGTAAACAAAATAATGGAGGGATGCGAAAACTACAGATATGAAGTATGATACATTAAGCAGACATGAAAAATTATCTTCCTAAACTCATTAACCTGGCGCAGGACCTTTATTTTGCGTCTTCCAGTTCATTTCCAGATTATTCTAATTTAAAAATATATTTGCTTAAAATTTATAGATGTTTTCATTCAAACAGCTGACCCTATGCTCTAGAGAATACAGAGAACACACAAAAATGTTTCGACTATATGTTTCTTTGTTTGTAATATTTGGATAATTAGAGATTAGAGAGTTTAGCAAATTGGAAGTAAGTGGCATGAACTGGACCCTAAATTGGCCTCCAACAAAACCTCCCGATCCTCCGACTTATGATTTAAATTGTTCTTCTGATGACCCTTCGCAACTCTATTGAGGACACCCGCCCCACCCTTCCCTTCCGCTACCCTGATGGGTAAGGGACCGCTAAACTATAACATATCCGATTCTATTTGTCGAAATGAAAATATAACGAGCCTTCAGCCACTTTGCTTTGAATATATATATATATATATATATATATATATATATATATATATATATATATATATATATATATATATATATATATATATATATATATATATATATATATATATATATATATATTCAAATATTCAAAGCAAAGTGGCTGAAAGCTTATATAAATATCTATCTATCTCTCTCTTTATATATATATATATATATATATATATATATATATATATATATATATATATATATATATATATATATATATATATATATTTATTTATTTTTTTATTTTTTTACGGAAGAATGACTCCCATCGTTTAATATTTAGATAAAAGAATTCATTGTTATTCTGTTAGGACCTGCTTGTGCACCACAAGTTCGTATGCATATGGTTCAAAATTTGAAAGAAAATAATTTCCCAGGTTGTTCCCACTAGTTTTACAGGATATTTGCATATAGACAATGTTCGGTGCATATTTGATGGGTGTCAGTTGGGATACAGAGTATCGTAAACCTATTTTTTAAAATTAAAACAAATCTGCTAGATGTTTTTTTTTTCCACTTGGCGAAATTCACAGGTAATTTGTAAGAGGAAAACAAAACGAGGTGGTAACTTTCATAAACTTTTATATATGTTATGCTTCATTTATTGCTCTTTTAGAAATAGCTATAGCTTAATCTGGCAAGATTCTTTCTCCCTGTGTTAGTAACTGCTGAAGTCAATATACTTTGAGCAAGTTTTGAATAATTTTTCAAGCACATAACATACAATTTGGTCAGCTGCGTTTTTAGATCATTTACAATTTCCATTCGTTAAATATGCATAGAAACGGCTCCGATGGCCTACGTGGTTAGGGCGTTCGCATCGATTACGGGAGGTCACGGGTTCGAACCCTAACCGAGCTTGCAAAAGACTTCTAAACATGGTACTAATAGCTGCATCGCTTGGCGCTCAGCATTAAGAGGTACCTGTTACAACTGGCCGTCCTGGTGGCAAGATAATGCGACTGGGGGTGGGAATTATGCTGCATGTCTGCAGTATGATGACCCTGTACTAGAGGTCGTTATAAACTGCCACACTGCTTCACCTTACACCTTTCACTGTCAGAAGTAATGTTTGTAGAGCGCCACCTATATTAGGTTAAGTTACGTGTATTTACAATAAGCATAACGGAGATAGTAGTTGTATACCTCTTTGCTTCATTAATATAACTTTGGTTGGAATTTCTTTATAGGGAAACAATACGCTGCCGAAAATTGATCAAAATGGCTGCTCCCACGTGCTCGAAAAATGAACATGGAATAGTCCAAAGTACGCCATTTTTAGCAATTATTCAAGAATAGTGAAACTGAAATTTGCCGTTTTAGACACTACTAAATTCTGAATAAGCAATTAATGAATTATAAACTATTTAAAATACAAAAGGTTAGAGGCCTATCTGAAGCAAGGCCAAGCTGTATACTCTATAACCCAAACTACACGCATCATTCATACGTCAAAATAAAGAGAATTAAGATAACCAGTGAGGAAAGCCTGAGGTACAGAAACAAGGTTGCTGATTCACACAGTGTGAAAAAGAATGATTTCTGGAGCAGAAAAATTTTACCGACAAAGATTATTTTATTCTAAACATAGTAAAGAATATATATTATATTGCAGAACAGCTGCGGTGTATAATGTTACGAATCTACGGTGTTAAAATAAGTGGAGGAGAAAGAGCGAAAGCCAACAAATTTTGTAAAATTTAAAATATAATTTATTTCCCTAAATTAAGAAATTAAAAAGTAAAAAAAAGAAAACTTACAGTTACACGCAATTACTAAAACATAAAGACGGTTCTATGACACATTTACATTGCATATCAAACCGGTAAACAATGTCAGCTGCCTTTCACCAGCCAATCAGAGCTTAGGTCAGCTTGTTCTATGTTCTGCAGTCAGATCATGTGATTGGAACAATAGTGCAACTCACCCTTGGATCTTTATGAATGAATCTACGCACTTGATACATGACTCATCTTACAGTCAAAACCCATTCATACATAATATTAGTATTTAAAAAGTAACTAACTAACCCTTACAAGCAATGATTATGAATGATAATACACATAATATAGATATACATGACAATATATAATGAAGAATCATTCTCAAACTATGCTAATAACGGTTTGAACGAATTTATAGAGGTCTCCAATAATGGATCAATGTAACATAGAAATGGTGTGTACAAAAGTCTCAGAAAAGCTTAGATCACTGTTTCGTTTCAATTCACCATACAGATTTATCAAAGAGGCTCAAAAATGTTATATACATTTTCAGACACATTCGCAGGACATATTCATGAATTAATTAACTTAAGAATTATCTTAAAACAACAACGATAATGCTTGGTCAAGTTTATGGGCTGGAAAAAGTTTTATTGGATATTGTGCAATAAAACAATGAAGTCTTTGATCTTGACTCGATCACCTTATACATAACATTCCACATGAGACTTATAACGAGATAAAGCGTCAACAACTAAGTAAATCTATCTTGTTTACATCCAGTTAGAAAAAAGTTTACATATGCAAAAATTTCTGATGCATTAGGACGTAATCGATGCAAAGATGAAAGTATCAGAATATATTAACTATGCGGGAGAACATGACAAGCTGTAAACATGAATGCTGTAAATCAAATTTGTTCGCATATCGAATTGGCACAGGTGCTCAACCATTTTTAAATGTTACATCAGAGGCAAATTATGCAATCAACTTTGCCAGTCACGTGGAACCATCCGTGAATATTATCAAGGCTTTGAAAAATACACCAATATTAGATCAGGGTGAACTCTTGACAGATGTATTGAAGATGAGGTTCACATCTCCCCATTTCAACCGTTTCGTGGATCCAGCTATATATTACAACGCCTGATTACGCTCCATCTCAGTCAATGATAAATGTACAAAATTATGATGATATATGTTTTGAATGGGTGATCTTATTTGCCTTACATCCTGCTAGTGACAATAAAGACCAGCCTCGAAAATATTGGTAGCACCAGGGTGAACTCGATTTCGCAATATAGGACTTCCTGTGCAGGTTACTAAGGCCACACTAAACAAACTTGAAACACTTATTCCAGGTATCCCTGTTGATGTGTTTGCTTGAGTTAAAGACTATTATCCGTTTGCACTATCGTAACGTAGAAACTGTTTCGTTGCGGTTGAGGGATATGATTGGTTAAGAATCTTTATTTCATTATGTCTGGATGGATAATCTTGGTCGGTTGCTTAACCGGAATAGCAAATACCACGTTAACAAATATCCATGCTGATGATGCATGCATATAGTTAACACTCAACATATGTTCACTTACCATGACTTTAACTGCGAAAGGATCAGTGAAAAACCACAGTTGACAATAATACCACAACCAGGCAACATAATTATCAAATTTACTGACTGCAACGAAATATAAACGTTCTGTATATCATCTACGCGGACTTTGAATGTCTCAACGTTTTAGTGCTTTGCAAATTTGAGCTTGTCAGAGCCGAGTCCCTGCAGTCAGGCAAGTAAATTTGTAAATCCCTGCTCAAGTGCGCTGTTGCAAAGAACCAGGCAAAGATCACCGAAAACGGTGGAATCAGAAACACTGGTACGTAGACTGCGTTTGTTGAAGAGTATCTTTAAAAATTGCTAATGGTGAGAAGAAACAATACGTGGATCAACAAATCGCTAAATAACCAGCGCCAACGCACATATTAACTTCATGGAGTGCAACTACTGGAATAGTAATCAAAGAAGCAGAGGAACAAACAGATGGAAACGTAGCAATTGTTCGACTCACTTTAGGTTCTTTTGATGGAAACGGCTTTAATAGACCTAAACGTCACATATTAAAGTGCGCGAGTCTGGATCATGCTTGTTAATAATAACCGGAAGAAAAGGATGGTGGGGTCAAATGTGAATGCTGATAAATGATAAGCGAATCTGTTTTGGTCTTTGTTTTGTACCAGTAATATCACGAAATAATAAGAATAGCAGTATTGTTATACAATTTTACATATTTACATTGTCAATGTCGTCAGTCATCGGAGATAAAATTCAGTTCGAAGAAATCAACAATTATCCTGAAGGTACTTAATCGTCTTTGGTGTTTGTGTTCCAGATCAGATTTATCATTATATACATAATTAATCTAAACTTTTTAGTTATATGATTTATATTTCATATTTACATCTTGTTTTCTAAGGAAATAAAATTATTTTTGTTAAAATTTAAAATGTTTGTTCGCTTCACTCTTTTCTTTGTTACTTTTGAACGAGCCTAAACACATAGCTCACAAAGAAAACCGCGTTGATCCTTAAACACAAACGCGCTTGCTTGGTTGCAGATGATATATATGAGTTTGACGCATAAACAACTGTTGGTGTAACAGGAATTGTAGCCACAGCAGCTATTCGGGGAACGTCAATCGAAATTATTGTTTCGGCTATGTGGAAAGTAACCAGTGTCTCTTGTGCAAAAAGCAAAATAATTTCGATGCGATTACATACAGACATAGTGTCTATTCAGAACTGCTTGCAGCGACACAAAATAGTCTCAGTACAATTAGCAAACTTTATCCGGTGGCAATTGACGATATGGCAAAGTTTGAGATTATATTCGCGGAGATGGAATGTCACCGAAAACTCAGAGCACAGGTAAGGAACAGCGTGCTAGTAGATTTGCTGACTATAAACGTCGAGTAAAACATAAACAATTTGTCATGTCACGGTATCAAAGACGTGTCTATCGTACTGTTCTAGTCGTTTTTGTCGTTTACTAAGATCTCTGCATCCACCTTGTATGACTCTGCCCACTTGTTTGACCATTGGCTGGACACTTGTTAGACCCCTTGTTTGGTCATTTTACTTCCGTGGATTAATAATCAACGGGTTGCACATATTAGACCACTTCTTTGGTCATTTTACTTTCGTGGATTAATAATCAACGGGTTGCACATATTATGTGGCTTTTATGCTAAAATGAGCAAAAGTAGAAAGAATAGAGGCTGTGATATTGAAAAGTAACAAAACACGAAATGCTTATTAAGTCACAATTGAACATTTTAAAAGTTCTCTCATTTGACATAATGAAATAGTAGAAAACAGTTGGGGATGCCTTATACAAACAAATTGTATTTTCATGATGGATTCGAGATTGTAAGACAAAATGAAGACATTCCATTCCACAGAGAACATTGTTTAAATAGTACTGGCCCTTTAACCAAACAAATTAACTACTGCACTCTTTCTTTGAATGTATACAATTACATCCTGTGAACTTAACGAAGCTCTCGTAGCAATCGTAGCAATTCTGAAAATCTGCGTCCAATTCCACTCGAAAGAATTTCATGTGAGACAAATTTGAAATAAATATCTAGTAATTGCTTAGTGTTGAAGAAACTGGCATAATTTAAGCATTCGATTATATTAAGCAGTATTAATATCTAAGTAAATTTGAAGTTGAATACTGAAATTGTATTGCTGCTAAAAAAAAACATTGTGTCGAAGAATTTCCTGAGATCCTCCCTCTCCTATATGGTATGTTTCATTCAAAATCTTTTTAATTTTTCAGTATGCTTGTGGATTAATGGCATATGGTAATATTTGCAGACTATTGTAACAGTTTGTTAATATTTGAATTCCAACCCAAAGACTTTCGTGATCTTACCTTTGGTGCCAATGAAAGATCAACAATTTACTAATTATCCATTCTTTGTAGTAATTACAATGCAATAATGAACTTATATCCATCAAATGAATATGTCTATGCCATTTAGAATTATATATGGTATAGAAGATGTAAAAAGTAAAATAATAAATATTATTATATTAAAATAATTATCTAAGGTATTAAAGAGTATGAGATAGCCATGAAGAAGTATGATGACTGAGATTAGTGTGGTAAATGGTATGGGACAACCATGAAGAACTATGATGACTGAGATTAGTGTGGCACAGAGTCTAAGACAGCCATGAAGAAGTATGATGACTGAGATTAGTGTGATAAATGGTATGGGACAACCATAAAAATGTATGATGACTGAGATTAGTGTGGCACAGAGTCTAAGACAGCCATGAAGAAGTATGATGACTGAGATTAGTGTGATAAATGGTATGGGACAACCATAAAAATGTATGATGACTGAGATTAGTGTGGTAAATGGTATGGGACAACCATGAAGAACTATAATGACTGAGATTAGTGTGGCACAGAGTCTAAGACAGCCATGAAGAAGTATGATGACTGAGATTAGTGTGATAAATGGTATGGGACAACCATAAAAATGTATGATGACTGAGATTAGTGTGGTAAATGGTATGGGACAACCATGAAGATGTATGATGACTGACATCAGTGTAGTAGAGGGTATGAGACAGCCATGAAGAAGCATGACGACTGAGACTAATGTATTTAATTGCATGCGATAACCATGAAGATGCATGATGACAGATTAGTGTGGTAGATGCTATGATACAGCCATGAAGAAGTATGATGAATGTGATTTGTATGGCAAATAATATGAGACAGCCATGAAAATGTCTGACTAACTGGTTATCAAATAGTTAAGTGAAACTTGCTGGTTTTATGTAGTTTTACTTTAATAGTAATAATAGAATGAATCATACATCCATACAATGAATGTTATCGTGGTCTTATATTTTTAGTTAAAATATCTGTATTCGTCTTACACTCTTCGAGCAAAATGCTATTTTCCTTTGTGTTTGGCATCAAAAAATGATTATAACACCAAATAAGGCAAATATGTATGCTCTTTGAGTGATAAAATATCTTCATCCATCCTCAGCATCTCTCTCTCTCTCTCTGTTAAATCTTTGGCATACTAATTCCTGATTGCTTATGTGCATGAACTGATTTAATATTAATTATTAATTGGGTTCCCTATGATGACTGTGTCAGACAAAACTGTACTGTGGTAAAGAATTACTTTTGTTTATGGAAATGGCCAAGAGTTAAAATGATGCAGAGACAGCATTTGTATTATGATAAGAAAACTCTAGGTTGTTGTTTAGATATTTTCTATCATAACCTTCTTCTCGTGTCTAGTTACGAGAAGGAAGAAAGTTCAGCATTCATAAGAATAAGGTGTCACTTATGATGGTGTAGATACGGTTACATCTTTTTATGGAAAGCTTTGGCTACGAGAAGGTACCAAGAATCTGTAAGAAATAGACATGACACTCTTCTGAGCCTGGAATCCCACTTTATTGATATATATATATATATATATATATATATATATATATATATATATATATATATATATATATATATATATATATATATATATATATTCTAAAGATACAACATGTAAATTTATTTATGTTGAAACTACATACAATACATATTACAATACTTATTAAATAGTTCTTCTACATTCTAGTATTTCATTTGTCCATTCATTTTTCTGCATTTTTGAATACAAGTGATTTAAATATTCGAAGAGCTTAAAATTCAATAACTGTAATAAATGTATTTTATTTTATTTAATGTAAGGTAACGACCTGAAAAAGATCTGTGAGTGTTATACTTATTATTTAAAGAATATATATTTATTCTCAATTAAATTATAACATGAAGCTAGTAATTATTTCAAACAAATACTACTGAACATCGAAGCTGTAAAATATTTCATTACATTATGATTGTGGAAGAAGGAAACAATAATATTATATTATAAATATAATGAACATCAATTCAGTAAAATATTAAATCAGTAAAATATTTCATATTAGAAAAGAGAACTCACTATTACATTATATTGATAAAATAAAAATAATTCAGAAGAATACCACAACTCACTATAAAATCTTTAACTTTCAAAAGCGAGTATAAAGCATAATTTTCTTACATGTAAGAAATAGACATGACACTCTTCTGAGCCTGGAATCACACTGAGAATAACCAGTCCAAAGCCTATTTTTATATCTTGGAAGCTGGCAATCATCAGTGTTTCATCCGAGGTCAAAAGAGTTATGTCTAAAAATCACGCGTGCTTCTTGCGTTCTAGTCAAGGAAAGCTTTAACTTTATATCAATTTTAGAAGGGGGAGATAGAGTGTGAGTGTGTGGTCAGAATTTTTCCCTAAGTAAGCGGTCATTCACATTGCGAACGCTCAATCTAATTTCCTTGATTATCAATTACTTTGTTTCCAACATCACAACGCAATTTAATAAGGTTTTATTGACCGATAGCACGTTATTCGTGACTTTTTATCTGTTGTTGAACTATCGAACTCGGCTATTAATTAGGTTTTTTCCATTACCAATTCAAGCTGAGGAAACAATAATAATGCTTAATCTAAATTCATTTCAATGTCCTATTATATTCAGGATATGAATTATTGATTGGGCCATGCTTCTCTTACAATCCAAATCAATATCATAGAACTGGAGTGTTAGCCTTTCACTAATTTATAAATTGCAATATATTCTATACAAGTTACTATTATCGTTTCTTTCTTTTAAAATTGATATCTTGATAATACCTCTTGGTTAAATTAGCCGCGACCTCGAGGCTTGTAAAAAAATTATAAGTATACGAGGAAAAAGAAAGAAAAATATTAAAAATCAAAAATTACAATGCTTAGGTAGATGAAAAAATTACAATGCATTGGTAAGTTGATAAATTGCAAAAAGGCAATGAGAACAATGTTCATTGCAGTACATATTGTGAAATTCAAAACAGAATACAATAAAATGTATAATAATCAATAAACTGTAAGATACATTGACAATGCTCCAGAATAGATATGATAAAAGATACATAGAAAAATGTACCATAAAATGTGTAATAAGGAGTCAATATAAAATGAAAAAGAGATTACAATTACACAAGGAAGTAAAAATATTAAAAAGACCAAAATACAATGCACTGACAAAAGTTAAGAAATAGGAAAAGACAACAATTTACCGTGTAGTACCTCGATGAGGAATGAAGAAAAACAATATATTAAGAAAACATTAAAATATGCAATGTGACAGGATAATACGTAATGTGACGTCAGTATGGTAAAGAAAGAGTTTATTCAAGGCAATCTTACGAAAACACAATTGACACATTCAATGAAATTCAAGTACAATAGTGAGAAGTACACGAAAACACTCTTGACAATATTAAATGAATTTCAAAGGTATAATAGTGTACATTACAACGAAATTACATGTTACAATATTCAATAATATCAAAATTTCAAGAGGAAAAAAATTACAACGAAATTACATTTGATAATATGCAATAAATGTCAAAATGACAAGAGGAAAAATTATCATGAAGAAAAATTGTCGGCACGACATCGAAAAAAAGAGAAGTGAGATGCAATCCCCCCCTCTTTCTATTAATATTAGGTCTGTCAAAGAGAAGAAGAAAAAGAAATTCTACATTATCTACCCTATGACTAGCCCCGTCAGACGATTGTCGTCATGACTGGAGAGAAGTCCAGACAGTTTCCGTCATAGACATGTTATAACTAGAAACATATGCATGTAAAGAATGTATTACCCACCAGGAACATCAACCTTTTATTGTTGGCTAGGGTCCTGTGTGGAGGTAGCTTTAGACTCTAATAGTGCCAAGTAGTCCGGCAATGCCGTCCGTTGAAACATTTGGATTCGACCTGGGAAGCGAAGTTGAGGGCGATAAGCAGTGGGCTGATCGCGCTCTTGGCGGTGCTGAGTGCACTTAGGACAAGTACAACCGGGTCTTGCTCGCTTCGCCAAAAATTCCTCGAGATTATGAGCATCTCGGCATATTTTTTTTAAACCTATGAAAAGGAATGTTTGGGTCTTCTATCATTGTAAGCGGTAACTTGGCGTTACAAATATACAGTTCGGCTAGAACAGGGTAACCTTTACGGTGTAGTTGATGAAAGAAACCGAGCATTTGAGGAATCATGTCACAAGAGGGTATACGACCTGATAATAGTCGAGCAAGTGTTTCTTCAGTGGAACGAAGGTAATCTGCAATCCGAACGATGTGAAATAAGGAGTTAGGGTTGTCGTACAATGTCGTGCCTTTATCAATTGAAAAGAATAAATGCCTAGCTATATAAATATCAAAGTCATAATATAATCTATTTGACAAGCTATCAGCTGTAAACATATGTAATATCTTCTCGCGATATTGTAGTAGTCGCTGCAACACTGGTGAAAGGGCAACCACCTTTTCGAGTACGGGGGACCGAAGAACAATAGATTTGTTCGTACCGAAAAGTAACGCGATTGACCCTTCCATTCTCAACCCGGATCCTTAGCTGATTTTGATTTATAAAAATCTTGTTTCGTAACCAGTAAATGTCTCCCGCCACACGATCCCATAAGTTAACTGTTAAAACTTTAGAAGGGCGTGTTTTAATAATGGCGATTAAATAAACTAGAGATTTAATTACCTAAGTAATACTTTTAAAAGTATTTCCCAGGCCAAGTCCATGCTTTAAAATTACGTACACAGCCAAATCAAGCAGTTGAGTTTTTGCGTGTGGCGAAATGTCTTGACTCAGTGGTGGTGGTGGGGGGTCGAAACCGTTGTTAAGGTTATAAAAAGAACGCGTAGTCGAAAGTCAACGACAGACAAGTTACTGGGTGTGTAATGAGACAGTTCTGCTAAAGGAAAAAGAGCAAATCTCGACGCTAAACGGTACTGTTTTAATCTCCTACATAATTTGTCTTTAATATGAGTCTTAAGATAAAGGTTTGAAGTGATTTGCCTTAAATGTGATAGGAATCATGTATGCTACCGAGGAACTGTTAGTTAGCAATAGCGATGTATAGACTAAGAAGTGACTTTTGTTTGATCCATTTGTTCAATTAAGATGTGAATTCTTTTAACCAACGAATTAGTTGCATTAACATTTCAGCAGCGTCTGTGGGGTTGTACCATTATTTATGGATCAGCCGTATATGTGCATGTGTCGGACATGTTGTTTTAAGATATTGATTAATAGTTAATATACGGCGGCATTAATTGTCATTAAGTGAGAGTAGACGATACAAGCGAACAATTGGTAAATAGTTCTATTTGAGAAATACATTAATATGTTAAATGTCCAGGTAAAGAGAGAAACTCGAGTGTATGTAGACAATTGTGTTATTCGTTGGTATTGGATGAAAGGTTATGCAATGGGTACTAAGCGTAAATGGAGCCTGATAATACGATGATGGCCCAGACAACGAATTTCCTGCAATTTAATTTGTATCAGCTGTTTTGTTCTTGCATCTCAAGATCTCTGGCGTCCGGGCAACCATAACTAGACTAGATTGAACCCGAGAGTGTTCCGATTCAAGTTGACCCCAACCGACCATTTCTGTTAACAGTGTCGGATTAAACTCTGTGGAGCCCTTAGACCCTTAGACAGTCGAAATCTTGCCCCTCCACTAAATTTTATATATATATATAAACATGCATACATACATACATACATACATACATACATACATACATACATACATACATACATACATACATACATACATACATACATACATACATACATACATACATACATACATACATACATGTCAAGATCAAAATAATTCAATATTAGTTTGATCCGTTGTCGCGTGGCCCCTAAAATGCGTGAGGCCCATAGGACGGTGCCTATTGGGTAATCCGGCAGTGTATGTTGATTCTGGAGAGTGAGCAGCAACGAAGTGTCATTTTATGAAGACATGGCGAACATTTCAAGTTCGGAACACTTACTCGATTTTCGTGATAAAATTTGCCGGGTCAATAAAAACGTATCTGCTAATTGCATTTATGAGTTTTGAGTTAATTGATTTATTTTCTTTCCATTTCTTTTCTGTAGAGATATATCCTACCATTTGTCCTGTACAACTTCAATTTATTTTATCCAGTTGATTAAATTGTTGTATTCTGCATACAGGAACTTTGTTGTTTTTCTGCTCAACATTGCGGCTCAAATTTCCATTTATTCCATCCATTCATTTAATTTTAATATTCGCTCGATCCGCGCATCAATAACCACAAAAGGTCACCGACACGAACCTAAGTATTAAAGGTGTTTATGGTTCATGGAACGTGATTATTGAGTCGTATATACCTACTAATTATTATAGCACTTGTCAGGGGACCGCTGCTGGGGCCTAAGTGGATAGAGCGTCTGCCTCGGATGCGTAGGCTCGAGGGTTTGAACCCGGGTAGAGTAATACCAAAGACATATGAAATAAAAAATAAAAACGCTATTCCCCAGTGCTATACATCACTAGACTCTGTCATACTTCAGACATCGTAGCGATATGACTGAGCATTGTTAAAACTACGTTAAAAATCTCTCTCTCTCTCTCTCTCTCTCTCTCTCTCTCTCTCTCTCTCTCTCTCTCTCTCTCTCTCTCTCTCTCTCTCTCTCTCTCTCTCTCTCTCTCTCTCTCTCTCTCTTTCTCTCTCTCTCTCTCTCTCACACACACACACACACAGCAAGCACACTTTTCAGAGTATATTCATGTGCAGCATATAGATTCGTAACTGTACATACTGTTGTTTCAGAAGAAAATGTCCTAATGTGAAAAGATTTTATATTGTATAGATTTATGTCGCAGTAATCTACTGTTGATATAGTACCGTAGTGCTCCTCGAGATGTATGAATGTGTGAAGCTTTAAGACTGCAAGCAACAGTGTCCAAATAAAATGATCTTAGCACATAAAATACATGTTATTGAAGGGTGAATATCATACCAAATAATTAGGCATTGAGTACGGTTGTGTTGCACTTCGTAATTATATGCACATGTAAAGCTTAAAGACTATAAAGGCAAGACGGTGTATGAAAGAGCAATAAATGGTGTACGTTTGTTAACGCCAACGACGAAAAAAATCCCTCTAAGCGAAATGAGCTTTCCTTCTTTCTGTGCAACATAGCTAAAAATAAGGACTGCGAAGATGTCTTGCCTTGCCTTTCTGCCAGATTAATATTGTAAGAATTTTTCAATAAATTGGATTGTAATTGAAAATTCTTACGAAATAATCAACACTAGATATGACTATCTCATGTTTGCCCGTACTTTGAAACTGTTTCTCTTATCTTTTATCAAATTAACTTGAAAACTGATACATCAATTTCCGCCCATTTAAATATTTATGCAACAAAATATTCCTATCCAAAACATATTGAAATGAAACACCATGCGTTATGCTTCTATAAAAACACCATAATGAATCGAATTGAAAAGCAAATCAAACAAGTCGAGATGCAGTCAAAATTTGTTATTGTACACTATTGTGTGCGCACAATGTGCACCCGAATTGGAACTGAATTTCATCGATGGGCGGAAATTTAAATTTTTCATGGAGTTGACACACGGCAGGCAAATTGTAGTGTTTTGGAGGAAACAAAAGAGTAATTGTCAACCTTTTGACACGTTGAAATAGCACAGTCGATAACTTAACAAGGGGTACTGAATTTGCATGACCGATAGAGACCTGTTCATTGAGGTAGTTGTCACGTCAGAATCATTGGATGTCGCTTTCCAGTTTGCCAGTCAAAGGCATATGGTGCGGCTGAAGGAGTGATTTTATTTTCTGTCAACATTAATATCTTGTATTATTCATCGTGTTTCGGATGTTATTGACAAAGCAAAACTAACAATTATTATAGGCATATCATTTTAAAGTGTACATAAAATTTAAAATGAGCTTGTTAAGTGGACTTAATGTAAATATATTCTACCCATATTTTACATCAAAAGCAAACTCCAGCTCGATCGTTCAGTGATTGAAATCCATTTAATGTGTTCCAATCTCAATAAATTACACAAAATGTAAAAGCATAAATGTATGAGAAATTATACAAGCTATTAAAACCTATCATCTTAGGGTTTTCATTAATGTTAAAATCCTTTGATTGTTTTTTTATATAGAGATATCAGTTTATATGAGATATATTCGTGTTACAGATATGTACTATATGTGTTTTGCTTTGATCACAACTTCATATGAATATCCTTTTAAATTTTCTGACGTAGATTCAATATTGGGTTAATAGGGCAAAGGAACAGGTTTCTTCCTCAACAATTTGTGACAGGTGAAGTAACAGAGTGATTTTCCACTGGTCCAGTCAAAGAAGATTCATCATCTAGATATGAACCTAAAATTTATTTGAAACATAGCACAAACCGCACTCTCTCCCCAACCGCACCGCAAACAGCTAATATAAATAATTGACTTCAAAAATATGCAACATTAGGACAACACCATTTAGAGCTGATTCCCAAA
>JAEAOA010000217.1:1247500-1252500 GCA_016746295.1 Potamilus streckersoni
CTTCATCATATTGACCTCTTAGTGACATACCTCATGATCTAGCACAAACCCCATTTCACCAGTTTATTAAATAAAGAAGTTTTCGTGTGTTTATTGCAACTGCCTGAGGCGTGAACAGCATTGAGGCCTAACATTTGCTAGATTTTATTACATAAACCCTTCTAAACGGAGGTTATTGCTCGATTAAGTTAGAGATATTGGGTTTATATTGTTGAGCGGAAGCTCACAAAACGAGTGCGAAAGGTATATCTAACATCAAAAAATGTGTATGCTATAAATTAGCCTTCTTGCTCCCTCAAGCAAGGTGAAATCAAAGTGTTAAAAAGATCTTCTGTGAGATTTCTAAAAAAAGGATAAAACTGGATTTTTAGCGCATTCGTAATGCTTTTTCAAGAGATTTTTTTTTCTTTGTCGACAGTTCCTTGGTGATACGAGAGCAATGCAAAATTAAACAATTTTTGGGGTTCTTTAATTCTCAAAGTACGATCTGATTAAATTAAACAAATGACTTCTAAGATTTCAACAGATATAAACTTCATTCGATTTCAACGTCTTCAATTCAAAAGATGCAGTCTGCAAAATTCCCACTAGCATACACACGTTGCCAACACTCATTCGACCGTTTCGGTGTCCCAATGGTTAGAGCTTCGAACTCGGATGCGGGAGGTCGTCGGTTTGATCACCTGCCGAGTCATAACAAAGACTTATAAAAATGGCTTTCAGCATTAAGAGGTTAGTGTTAGGACTGGTCGGCCTGATGTCAGGATAAGTTGACTGGGTGGGACATGATGATACATGTCTGCGGCATGATGCCCCAGTGCTAGACAACTGTAAACTGCCACACTGCAGACATCGTTCCGATAAGACTGAAAATTGTCAAAGCTACGCTTAAAAAAACCCACCTCCAACACTCACTCTAATATCTACTTTGAAAGTGTCAACGGATTTTAAGAGAGTGTGTACTGATTTGATTTCTTTTAATATCTTAAAAATCCTCACACGTATGCATCTTTTCCTCGTTGTTGTACAAAATTAGTCAACACCTTTTCAGCGGTAAATTTACCTTAATATTTTTAACGTGTTCTTTTGTGCAAGAAAGACAATGAAAAGTCATTGTTTTAATTTTTGTGAACGTTTAAGAAGGCAAACAAACTGAAATGAACAGATATGCATTTAAATATGTAGAAATGTAGAAAGGCTAAATGTATGCATATAAATATGCAGTAACGTAGAAAGGATAACCGTATGCATATAAATATACAGTAATGCAGAAAGAATAACCGTATGTATATAAATATGTAGTAATGTAGAAAGGATAACCCTATGCGTATAAATATGTAGTAATGTAGAAAGGATAACCCTATGCGTATAAATCTGTAGTAATGTAGAAAGGATAACCCTATGCGTATAAATCTGTAGTAATGTAGAAAGGATAACCCTATGCGTATAAATATGTAGTAAGGATAACCCTATGCGTATAAATATACAGTTATGTAGAAAGGTTAACCTTATGCGTATAAATATGTAGTAATGTAGAAAGGTTAACCTTATGCGTATAAATATGAAGTAATGTAGAAAGGATAACCCTATGCGTATAGATATGAAGTAAAGTAGAAAGGTTCACCTTATGCAGATAAATATGTAGTAATATAGAAAGGCTGAACGTATTCCAAACTTTTACGCTGTTTGAGTTGTAGCGTTGTTTTATTTGGAACTAAGCCACTAAGTTTTACATCTCGAGCTTATAAACTTCACTCGATTAATCTATTTATCGTTACTCGTAAAATAGAGTTAATAAGCAAAAAGGGAGATAAACTATGTTGTAGATATAACTTAAGACAGATATTAAGTTCAAAAGAAAATACATGTAACTACTGTTCAACCTCTGTTTATAGGATTAGTGCATAGTCGCCAATAAGACTTTAGAACACGATGACGTGGTTGTATTAAATTTTGAGCCTTAGTCATAAATTATTATAATTACTACACGATGGATGGTTTCTACCAATATCTTTTGATGGGCAATAATCCTATCGTCGCCTGGTGCACGGTTTCTTCTACCCCATCAAACAAGTTAATTGCAGAAAATATCTGATCATAGAGATTTAAAATAAAGGTAACTGGCGTCAGGAAAATGATTAGTATTCAAGGAAATAGCAAATCTATCACTGAAATTGTAAGAAGCTAGAGAGCTGAGCTGCAATTTATAAGTGATTTATTGACGAATGCCAATTAAAGGTAATTACATGATCGCGTAAGGCAGCCTGTGCCCAGATGAAATTAGATTTAATTGATATTTCAAAACGTTTATGACTTCAGTGACTTTTGAGAAGCACTTCGATTTGTAACTACAGAAATTTAAGCATTTTTCAAGGCAACACAATCGCGACCACGAGCTTCCATGCATTTGAATATGTCTGTGTTTAAATCGGTATCGACCTTTCAAAAATAACAGTATAAATTAGATGATTTGTCTCGATTTACATAGAATGTATACTAAATTTATCAATAAAGTAAAATACCAAATCTGTTTGAAGTCAGTCAAATTAATTTTATTTCAGAATCTTATCTCTTTATTGCATTGTAAATTTCAAACATATGCAGGTTTTCATGTTGGGTAAACGCTAATTACATTTTCCGCAAGTACTTGGTACGATGTATAAAAGACTAAATATTATCGTTCCTGTCTCCAGTAAGTCAAACTCTTTTTGCTAACAAAAAAATCTTTGGTTCTTGGTTTGACCCCCACTTCTGTATGGTATACTCTCTATGTTCAAGGCACTGTAAATCTATGATGTTATATTATGGAAAAAATTACGTTTAAATTTAAAATTTAAAATACAGCATAAACTTATTATTAGTGTTTGAAGTCTTCATGGATTACATAAATTTGCTTTCAACTATCTGATCTCAATAGGTCTTACACATAACATCTCAGAAAGGCACTCGTGAACGCAAGTGATTTTGTTGAAAAATGCAATCTGATTTAAGCTTAACTGATTGAATTCAAAGACCAAAATTGTTCATTCGAATGAACAAAACAAAATGTTTTACGGTGCAAGAAGCACGAGGATTTTAATATAACCCGTAATCCTAACAAATGCTTTAACATCATCACATCACGAAAATGGGACAAATCTCTCACCTCATATTCTCAAGTGTCATCCAGAGCTAAGCCTTCTAGCGTAAGTAACAGTAAACGGCACTACCTATGACTGAACAGCTACGCCTAGCTCACTCTGGAATATCCTTTCTGGCGGATTAGATATGATCATCCTCCAAGCAGATGCCAAGAGCTGTGGACAATGCAGGATACCAACTCAGGTGCAGTGGGAATTAATCGCCATCCACTGCATCCGGACTCGTCTCCAGACCTATCGACATTGTCATGCCTCTGGATTCAGACAAATCTGAACAAGAGAGTGGGGATGACGCGTAAGTCATGCGACCTGTCGCTGAAGACCTAGACACAGACTGGTTAGGTCATAGTGTCTCTTTTCACAGGACCGAAGCAGCTGTACATAGTACAAAATTAATTTTACTATATAGTCTCTAGATTTGTTTCTCAGTACTGAACTTTCCACTGTATGACAAAATCAAATCATATGTTAATCTAAACTACCTTCAAAGATGACTTTACGGTGAAGTTCTAGTCAAGGGTTGACATGCATTTTTTGAGAGGCTGAATTGTAAACAAAACACGATGCAACGGAGCACATATTTCAATTCCGAATCATCACCATGGCCTTATTACTAACTGTGCACTGTCGCCGAAATACACATAGACAACCACACCATAAACTCACATTCTAAAGAATAAACAATTGCCTTAAAATACTTACCAAGAATGCCAAACTCAAACTCTTGTATCACCACCAAACGGGGACAAGAAAAAAAATTATCTAAAAATAGGCTGTGACTATATTCGTGGGTATTGAACCGGATTTTATTAATTGTGTACTGATTCCAGCTTTGGATATCGATAGCTATTTGGCCGACTAAGTAGACCTTTATTAGGATCAAATTGCACATTTCTGTAGCACAACGTAGAGGTTAGAAAAGGTGCCCTAAATATTTCCTGCTTCACTTTAATCTTTGTAATCCCAACTTAGCGGCCGAAACCTAACAACAGGACAACTGTGATTCAACTCAACATCTGTGATTGGAATGTGCTTACTCTAGTGGCAGTACATCAGCAAATAGGCCAGAGAGAATAATAGTTTCAGTTGGTAGATAACTGGCCAGATTTAACATCCAAATGATAGCCCTGACTGAAACTCTCCTTGCCGAGGAAAGACAACTTGCCGAAGGAAAGAATCAGCGTGGCTTCAGTAAAGAACGAGGAACCGGCAGTATAATGTTGCAGTTCGTCGAAATCCAATAGTAATATCAGGAACAAAACTGTATAAAATATACGACATTCATCAAAATGACAAATCCCTTGAACATAATTCCTCGTAGAAGCAGCTGAAAATCATGGCAAATTTGGTTGCCCTGAGCTGTTCAACGTCTTGGTTCTGCAATTTCATGATGGTACGCTCCCTCGTATTGTGAACGATGGTGAGTCTTATGAATCATTCTTAGTCAACAATTTGCATGGCTGTATATTGGCTCGGACCCTCTTCAGTATGATGTTCTCTGCCATGCTTATTTATTACTACTGAAACTCTGAAGCTGACATTGACAATAGATTACCGGACTGATTGCAAGCTGATGTTCAATCAGAGGAGAATACATACAAAGACTGAAGTTCGGAAAATGTCTGTGATTTCCTGTTTGCTGAGGACTGTTCTATGAATGATAAATCTGAGTCTGGCCTACAACTAAGTATAAACTATTTCTTCTCATCTTGCGACAATTTCGGTCTTAGAATCAATATCAAGGAGATAGAGGTGATGCGTCAATTTAAACCAGGAAAACCTCACGTAGATCATCAAAGTAAATGGCCAAGCCTTCCTTGCAGTCAAAGATTCACCTGTCTAGCCAGTAATTCTCACGCG
>JAEAOA010000217.1:1257500-1322500 GCA_016746295.1 Potamilus streckersoni
TACACTTATGATGTTGTTGGTTAATACTCATATACTCGTATGGATTATCACACTGTACAAGCAGTGTATTTGTTTTGTATTTGTTACGAGAAGGGTTATTCTGTGTATTCTATGTTAGAAGAACTTGTACCTAACCCATTTGCTTCTTATATATATATATATATATATATATATATATATATATATATATATATATATATATATATATATATATATATATATATATATATATAACAAAAAAGCTGTTTATTCATAGAGAATATCGGTCACGAACATTAAACGCAAACACTACGCCACCGTGCGGGGTTTTTTTTGCATTAATTGGATACAATGCTATCAATTAAAAACGTATTGATGTCATTACGTACGTGATGTCATAAAGACACTAGGCTTGTATATAACTGAATTTATAAAGTGTTCCAATAACATTCTTTCTAGCTGAAACAATTGAATGTCTCTACATTAACAAATGTAAACTGGCATGCTTTTATTTTTATTGTTATGCTTTTATTTTTATTGTTAATTGTGTTTAGTCTTAGTCTGCAGTGCAGGCTCCGCCCATCACATCAAAACTGGTGGAGTCTTCATTTCAGTTCGTTTTTTCCCCACACCCTGGATTTACCCATTAGTAACGAACAAGTGTCTGTATTTTGGGATAATTTTCATGTCGTATGGATTCTAATAACAAAACATTTTGCATAAACTTAAATAAAATATCATGCGGTTTCTGATTTGCCCGTTTAATAACAACTGATTATGTAGAGATCTTCATTTAATGAGCTGCAACCTTGTTGAAGTCTTCTATCTAGTATTTATGCTAACTTAAATAAATACATATTTGTTGTTCGTTTTATCGAAAGAGAGAAGGGTCCATTCAGTAAAAGACTCTGTTGAGGAAAAGAAAAATTTTGATATATGTTTTTCTGGTAGAGGATGTTGGCAATTAAATCTGTCAAGAAGTTATCTATTACTTACCTGTTGGACACTTGGTTAAACCAAGTTCGGAAGGTATTCAGGAGTTAAAACCTTAATGCGTTTTAAAAATATCATATCATTCTTTTCGAGAATCATCCCTATTTTGTTTCTTTTAAATTTCTAGCATTTGGCGTAGATTTTGTTGCCCCGCAATGATTCTTTCTGTAAAAGCTGGGTTTTGACTATTTCATGCTTAGTTAATAACAAAGAATACACACGTCCTCCAGTACCGATCTTGCCTTTTCCACCACAAGTCCGCAAAAGCAATCAAAATTCTTGACTTTGCGGGGGGGGGGGGGACACAATACATAAACAACAAAATTCATCAGTATGGTAGACATAAGAGTTCCGGTATTACGAAGACAATAACGAAACTGTATCCATCATTATATTAATACAATATAATCAGTTCAGTAAACTTCCCCCCCCCCAATAATTCGAGTACCTCTTGTTTGCCGCAAACAGCTCTGTACGAGAAAACACAACTAGAGTTCACGAGGCGGCGAAATATATTATTTTAAATGACGAGGTTATAAAACCTGCGTAAGTTGTTATTTTAAACGTCAAACTCGATAATAGATGTTGAACACGAGAAAGAAAGCAGATGACAGAATACGCCATAATCTTCGACGCCCCTAACCGAACGAGGCGTATAAAATGTATATAGGATTGTTTTAATATATTCCTGCATGTATGCCTCTAGTACTTTAGGTTGTCTAACAAAATTAAAAATCTTATTTCACGATACAGCTTTGTAATTAGCCTAGATTATATATCAACGTAAGGAAGATATCATCAGAATATCGCCGTCAAGGATAAAACGCACTGCGTTTGGTTGAACTAAGTGCCGTGTCATAGCTAATTAGAGTTTTACATTAACCTGATATATTCAGCTTAAGTGGATTTCAAGCAAGCCTGTGTGACGTAATTTAATTTCCATAGTTCGGTTAAAATTATGGGGACAATTATTGTGCCAACAAAAATGTCATTGATAAAGAGATTAATAGATATATACAGACGCTGCTAAGCTATTAGTAGTGAAAAAAATTTGTAGGTTGTTTGTTTGTTTTTTTAAGCTCTAATTGAACACCTTTAGTATGGTAGATAAATTTGTCTTGTTCCGACGCGAACTGGTGCAACTGTAAGGCCATTACATAAATCATCTTCGCCCTGAAATATTCATTTAATGACTGAATTATACAGTTGATATTGTAAAGAGATATTTAATATGAATATGATTCGCAATATTTGACAGAAATAGTCTCTTCTATGTAATGTAGACCCCGAATATATGTCTCTCCCCCACGCAGAATGTTGTAACAGGCGACTAACTGATTTCCTTCCCTATCAGTGGATCGGCCAAAATCGGTTACTGTTGTGTGTTTTTGTTAAGGCATTGTATTCAGATTGTCTCAACACTAAATATCTTGTGTTTCCTATGTCGGCTACCGTGCTATGTCCTTGCTGAGATATTGTACTCATATTCCATGAAAACAAAATGTCGTTCCTATTCGTGTTGCTGTGCCGTAAACTAAACAATTCAGGCCTCTAACATGGTTCTTATCTCCGTATCAGCATCCAGTGATGACTGAACTCAGCCTTTGACTTGTACCATTTAGTTTGTATTAAGGAGTGTAAAATGAGATTGTTAGATTATCACCGCCTATATATATGTTTTGTGTAATGCTTTGTACATAAAGGCTCATAAGAATTGTGAGAAACAAAACAAAACACAGCTTGTCAAGCAAACTGCAAGACTTAAAAATCATGTAATCTTTTTTTTTATACAATTTTAAGATGGAGAACATGGTTTATCTAATTTTAAGGTATTGTTTTTGTGATTTATAAGAAACTCCACTTTTCAAGATGGTAAGTCTAGTCTCCCAGATTTGTCTATGAAATGTTATGGAAAGGGAGGAAAGAAAACATTGGGAGGATCAACAATCTAAGGGGTCTGGATTGCATGTCACGCAAGACCTCCAACGTTTCAGCCCTTCGTCTGAAACTTTACTCGACTCGAAAATATTCTGGCCAATCAAAAGTCTGCCTTTTCACATTCGAAGTAATTTATTTCTTTTTCAGCCTGGAACAACGAATACTGCTGGAAATGTTGAGCTAAACTGTATGACAGAGGGCTGCAGTCTAAATGAATTTGTAGTTAATTCAGAGAAGCACAGTTCATCTACTGGTATTCCCATTTATAACGCTGCTCGTGGAAGTCATAAAAGTGAGTCGTTTTATAAGCAAGTGAACCTTGAATTGAGGAATGTTACCAAACAATCTTTCTCCTTGTAGTCCATTAAATTACAAACACTGATTATACAATGATGTGAAATTATATTATATTTGGTTTGCATGAATTCATAACTAAAATAAAGTTGAAACTTCGTAATTAGCAATGGTAAAACAAAATTCTATCAATTTAGTGGGATGTATGACATAACGCGCATAATGTGATATGCAACGGTTGTGTTTGCTTTTGCCACACTACTATCATTTCATGAAGATAACAAAGATAATGATGACTTAAAAACATGTTATTTAATTCATTTTATTAATATAAAATCCCTGGGAAGTATATAGTTCACGTGCTTAAAATGTTTACATTGTTAGAGCGAGCTTTCGCCGAAGGAATGCAATCACACTAGAAACAAGGCAACTGCGTACTTGAGGATGGAAATGCTTAAACTTTACACAAAGGCATGGCGCATAGGTTAGCCATATATGTAAGCGCAACAAAAAAAGGACTAATTTACTTGTATGCTTAGATTAGCCTCAAAGATGAGACAGTCGTTCGGCGTTAGGAACCACATTATGAATTTCTGAGACAAAAGTATGCCTCCGTTGTATGTCGGCGCGGTATTTTACAACAAAAAAGTCATGTTTGGCTCGCTGGAAATTTATTATAACAGAACCTAATCTATTCAGATCACCTCAGCTATTTCTGATATATATATATATATATATATATATATATATATATATATATATATATATATATATATATATATATATATATATATATATATATATATATATATATATATATATATATATATATATATATATATATAGAGAGAGAGAGAGAGAGAGAGAGAGAGAGAGAGATATATATAGATATACATGTATATATATATATATATATTCCTACACGTTCGTTTAACCATGCAAATTGAGCTGAAAATATTTTACAAACTTCTGTTCAAAACGCTTAATAGACATTAGCTTTAGTTTCAGATAGCTTCTTATACCCACTCTCTCGGCCTTGACTGACAGACCCCACCTTGAAAAAAATCTTGACCCCCCAAAAAAGATACTGAACACCCCACACCCACCCTCTTGCAAACCCCCTTCCCGCAGGCTCGAAGTTGAGATGATCGGGCTTTTTCATAAGAGATTTCTGCGATTAAACACTGAAATAATACAAAATTTTAGTTGTACATCCTCTTGTTTTACTATGGGTTAGGACAGAATGCATATTTCGTGCATTTATAGTATTTCAACGAAATTCGAAGAGAGTAACTCAAACACATACACACACAAAATTACCTTCTCGAAAGATATTTAGCATGTACCTTTCATGAGTAAAACTGTAGTTTTGTATGTTTGATGCGTTAGCACTTCAAATAGGAATATCCATTTTTATTAACCGGGTGTAAATCAGATATGACTCTGACATTAAATTATTATGCAGGGAGAGTGGGGGAAACAAAAAATGTGCGCGTCGGAAAATTAGGACACACACACACACACACACACACACACACACACACACACACACACACACACACACACACACATACATACATACATACATACATACATACATACATACATACATACATACATACACATATATATATATATATATATATATATATATATATATATATATATATATATATATATATATATATATATATATATATATATATATATATATATATATATAAAGTTCTGCATCGATATGTTGAACCTCAAAATAGAGCGACTCGGTGTACCACTGTCTAACAGTTTTTTCTCCCTTCACCCTAGTCTTAATTTCATCATTTTTGTTAATTAGTATCTCTAATTGATTCTTCTCTATGTATAGTAAATCTCATTGCTAAGGACACGTAGTATTTGAATTTGTGTTATGATGTTCTCATGGTGTCAAATTATTATCTAAGGAAAAGCGAAATTTAATCTGAACTTGCCCATTGATTTATAAAATCATTTACCAGCTATTCTTTATCTTGAAGGAAATTGTGAAATTGTTACCGACATTCCTTTTTCATAGCCTTGACCATTAATGTGAATCTATTTTAACATGCAACTTAGATTCTACATAAAACAAAGCAAGGAAAAGGGACAACTGTTGCAATTTCAGCAATCTGTATAAAAATGTATCGATCATTTTGTAACGTACTTTACTTACGTATATACAATCAGGAATTGAGAATGGGCTTGGAGTGTCCTGTGATTTCTTCTTCTTCTTCTTCTTCTTCTTCTTCTTCTTCTTCTTCTTCTTCTTCTTCTTCTTCTTCTTCTTATTATTATTATTATTATTATTATTATTATTATTATTATTACTTCTCCTCCTCCTACTACTACCACTACTAACACTAGCACATGTTACTACTACTACTACTACTACTGCTACTACTACTACTACTACTACTACTAATAATAATAATAATAATAATAATAATAATAATAATAATTTATACCCCATAAATTGTTGTAGATCGAGATGCAATACACTGTGCAGTGTTTATATTATGGAAATTTCTGTTACATAGACTATAAAAGCTAAGTATTATCACAGACTGGAGGCAGTAAAAAAACATGGGAAAAAAACACAAAAAGAGAAAACAAATAAGCAAAGAAGATAAAGTTATATATTGGCTTTAAAATGATTTTGGTTTGTGCTTAAAACCTTATCAATAACTTGATATAAGATGGTAAACATTTCTTAATAAACACCGTTTTATGTAGAACTGCTTTTCAAACATTACAGTCTTGTAGATTGGGATTCTTAGTTGATTTTAGTCGAAGAGCACGTGATTCGACTGTATTTCGGAAACTGGAGTCAAGTTATTCTGGTAGGATAAGTTGCATTTTTTACGCTTTGTACTCGATTGATTTGTTGTATTAAAAGGTAGGAATCTTCAAATAAGGTTTTCATTGGTTTTGAATAGTTTTGATCCAATCTAGTTCTAGCTACATTAGTCGCAAGTGTTGCTTAAAAAAGATAAAGTGAAGAATGTCTCCAAAACATGGGACAAATCATCAAAGCAAACTAACATGAAACAATTGTTCAAGGTAATTACAGGAGTCACGGTACTAATTCAACTCCCATAGTAAACGCCATCATATTTATTTAAGATTCAATAATCTAAAATTTATGGGTCCTGATGATCAGACCAATATTTCTCCATGCACAACTATCCTTGGTGAAAGCTTCAGTGTGGAGAACACCATATGAGCCACGGCATATTTTTTTTGACCTTCATGTGCATGAAGCACGTGTTATTGATTCTGCACCAAGCAAATCTAGTGCTACTTTCATTTTTCAGTAAGCCTAAGTCAAGTCTTTAAAAATACTAAAATTGCATCAATATAAATTTGTCTATATTTTTTTTAAATTACACAAAGGAAAAGCTTTCAAAAGATATTTTTGCTAAAATTTTACTTTTCATTATTAACCAATTATGGACAACCAAACCCGTGTGGTTCACAGTTCTTCCATATAATTAGTACCGTGTGTCCTATATTCACTCCAAGGAGAACTTTATGTAAACCTATTATATATATTAAAACCTGTTTGTTATGAATGATGCTTTAAACAGTGTACCATCTAATTAGTCAAAAATTCTCACCATTCCATTCGGTACGTCTAGTATCTACCGTATATTCCCATCTATTATAATCTGTGTAGCGTCATCGTTTGTGCTGACGTTGGACTGACCTCAATCACCCATAACTCCTTTGGTGGCGCTCACCAGTTATTATGCACTTTTGAGAGAGTGATGTATGTAAGGTGAATTTCTTTGCATTTTAAACATGCACAGTGGAGAGAATGTTGGCATACCTATATACTACTTTCATGTAATGTGGATCAAATTTCTTTGGATATTGTACTTTTGGAAATTTTAAATGATCTTAGGACACGGCTAACTAAAACGACTGCTCCCTTGTTTACTGGGTTTGCTATTGTCCAGTATTGAGTTTAGTTCTGTTTGTCCTGACTGATGCTTTTTATTTCATTGATAAACAGCTAATAATATAAACCCTGTATATAGTTGCTGACCTCCTTTCAGAATTAGTGACTGTTTTGGTAAACAACTTTTTAATTTTTGTCTTTTCATAGTAAGAATTGTTAAGTTGAATCAAGGTCATACCTGGGTGAAGTGACGAGTGACATGTATCAATTGCTACAAACTACTATTTTTTTTTCTTCAGAACAATGAACTTTTGACCCTCATCGGGAATCTATTATGCGTCTTAGTTAGCGTATATCTGTTGTTTTTGATAATTGAGTTGTTATTATGTTGTGACCAGGTTTGGGTTTAATTTTTATTTTCTTCAAATTATTGAATTTCAAGTAATTATTTTCTCTGGAAATACATAAGTACTCCTGCAAAATTCTTGGATAAAGATATTTATTGGAAGTTATTCTGAATTTAAAAAAAAAAACTGGAATAATATTTTCTGTCATTCAAAAAGAAACTGTTGGCACATCTACACATTAAGGGTTTTGTATTTCATTGGGATTGGAACTCAGTTTCATTCCGGACTTCTATTTTTAATTCTTGCATATTTTGGTATTTGATGCGTAAAACCGTAAGTTCTTTTTCTTAATTTTTCACTTTGTATTCTATAAAAATAAATTGTTTGTTAAATTTTACAAAGCTTGTTGTCTTCAATCTTTTCTGTTACTTATTTTAAGAGCATAGACTCGTAACAGACATTGCTCAGTAACAATGACATCAAAAATTATTGGACATCCAGGTCTGATATTTTTCACCTTGTCCTGCCGACTGTCACTTTAAATCGCATCAAAATTAAAATGGTTTTAATTTCAACATTTTCAACCATTTTTCATTAAAAGTACAGCATTGCTGAAGCATAATACTAGTTCATACTGAGTAATTTTTCAAAAAAAAAACACAAAACATATTTTACATAAATTCGGTGCAAAAATTAGCCATGGGTGTCTGCTCTGACGATTGTCTAGTTCATAACACCATGCAAATTGCGCTAAATATGTATGCTTTATCGACGGTTTACTGCAGGATGACTGGAGCCAGGGTAACTTTCGGCATTTACTTTTAAAACTTGATTAATGCATTTGCAGTACGATGTAACTACGTGCCGATTTCGAAAAGAATTCGAAGTATGCATAAATCTTGTGGAAAATGTATCGCCATAACAAGTGCAATACATGAACAAGTCGATGTAATATATAATTACTCTATCGTTGGCCTGCAATTAACTATATCAAAGAACCACAGTCATAGTATATTTGCAGCATATTAGAGAGTGATTAAATGTGAAACCTACAAAAGTTATCCTGTAGAATTATGACAACTAAACTACTTTAAAAACCAGTGATCACACATTTTAGAGGACGATGAGCGTCATGTTCACTTAATTTGGTTTTATATACACGGACAATTTTGTTACTTTTTTCATTTCTTAATGCCCATCTCAATTTCGTAAAACAAAGGTTGACTTAAAATAGGACAAGATGCTACCAGAACGAAAGATACTTAAGAGAACAGCGTTTGCGGTCAAACTTCCCAATGAGCTAAGCATTGGGAATGCATTCAGCCTTTCTTGCAAACGTGGAAAAGCTGAGCATGCGCAGCACTGGATTGGGTGTTCTTTTGCTAAAAATTTTAGGTTATATGATCCGGGATGCTGCTTGTATTTTCTGACACTTTCCTCTTGGACTTCCACTATTTATCAGCAGTTGCAACACTTAAGACACTAACAACAACAAAATCTGTTTTAACTTTTGAGTTGTAGCACATCAGACATCTCTACCTATATTTCTTTTCCTCATCCAAATGCAAACTGATCCCCAGCAAAATACAGAAGATAGACAACTTATCTCACATAGAATAGCAAAACGTCTCAGCCTCACCTTCAAAAGAAAAAGTGGCTTTCCCAGTCATTCTTACACAATATATTCGCTTTTAGAGCATAACTTTACACGAAATATCAGGTAAGTGTCCCTTGTAATCGCACAAACAAAATGGAACTATTAATTAAAATGGAATAATTAATTTATAATAGCAATCAGAGCGTAACGAAATAATCTGGGATCTGTTTTATTAACAGTACTATTCCCGCTGTACAATGTGTCTTACATCTGACACAAATGTCACTTTTACGACAGCGTTTTCCACACAGAAAACCTCATACTGTACTCATTTTTATCTGACATAGTTTTAAATACAGCCATAATTATTATACGTACTGTTCTGTGAGAGTGCTAAATACTCCAAAAAACTCACTGTAACCTACATTTCAAGTTCCAATTAGCACGTTAAATTCTTGTGTTTAGCCCCGTTTCTCTGACATTGTCGTAAGCACAGTCTTAAATGTTAAACGCTGTATTCATCTTGGAATATGTAGCCCACTGAAAGACAAAGTAGGTCACATATGGCACGACTGACTATTGACAAAAGTAGGTCACGACTGACTATCAACAAAAGTAGATCATAGTGGCATGCTTTTAATTCTTAAGAGATCACATGTGCAGTTTTATATGCAGTCGTTTAGCTTTAATGTGTGTGTTTACATTTTAATCACCACAGGCGGAAGGTATTTGTAAGTATAAACGAAGTTCGATCTCGTTCATGCTTAGTATACTACTTCAAATGTTGATGAAACGATACAACTCTTTAATTTTAATTTTGATTGATTTCATGGAAGAAAAACACAACAGATCTTAAATTTGATTGGTTTTACGGAAAGGAAACACAACAACATCCCAGTTACATGTACTTGCATCCACGTCCTTTCTTTGTACTTTTATAGTATAAATATTTTTCTTTATAAACAATATGGGAAACTTCGAAGCGCAAAGATCTAAGACGCTCTACAGGCAGGTACTAGGAAGAGTCTAAATCACTCCTGAGAGGTAACGAGGCTTAGTGTCTTGAATGAGAGGTAATGAGGTTTGAGTGTCTTTCATGAGAGGTAATGAGGTTTGAGTGTCTTGAATGAGAGGTAATGAGGTTTGAGTGTCTTGAATGAGAGGTAATGAGGTTTGAGTGTCTTGAATGAGCAGAAACCATTCATAAGTTATTATACTGCTTTTTCTGATAGCCCTTTTGTCAATCCTAGATTACCTCAAAGCTGTGTTCGTTTGTGTGGTTCTGTCCTTAATTATACTTTGATATAGCGTATTTACAATCGTAAGTGCCATTTTCCTGCTGAATCACACGACATACAGAAACACAGAAAATAAAGATTTTTCATTTCTTCAGCATTTATTTTTACCACATAATATCAACACTTCTGTTCCTTTGTAAAATTCCAGGTGAGACGCAAATCATCCATTAAAGAGGCGGTTGTCATCCATATACACTGTATTCATCCTAAAACTGGAAACTGTACAATGACATAATTATTTGTACGGATTGCGGTGGGGAGTAAACGGGCAGGGAAAGGCACGATTGGAAAAGAAAACGATATTAAACGACATTAAACATTATTTGTAACGCAGAAAATACTATAAATAAGATACTCAATATCTTCAACAATGTTTAAATGTTATATATCCTTTTAATGCTTAACAGTTGCAAAACCAGCCAGCTTACGAATCTCAAATGGGGGTCAGGTAAAGTACGATTATCTACGCCTATTTAAGCTAACTATTACATAGGCAAATTTTTTATTTAAGCACATTCAGTCAACTAAACGGAGTACCTTACGTACCTTAATACATGACGGATGATATTAACTGAGTCAGTAATATATTATCTGTAACATGCATCATTTGAGGTGGGTGATTAAGATGCTCGTCAATGCGACCTTTGATAATCAGCATCAGGTCGCATTTTTGGGCTTTAAAAATGCCCCTAAATCGTCATAAAACAATGCAGACGAAATCAATGACCATAGATTCCGAATCTGTCATGGGACAAAAGCTAAAACATTTAATAAATAAATTTATTTCCTCCTAATAAAATCAAGGCTTTTTTATATCAGTTAATCATTCATAAACGTTTGGTATTATCGAAAGTCCTTGTTGTGGAAACTAAAGAAGCCAATGGTAAGTGTCTGCCTTTCTGCTAGAACCAATACTACTGGATGAGCATTGCTGAAAAAACGATAGATTATCACGGCGATCTCATTCTTCAAACCAAAATGATATGGGGGGTATATGATTTAAAGAAAAACTGACCATCTGAAATACAAATATATTATGAACATAAAAAATCAACAAAATGAGATAATAATTCATTTAATAACATTGTTCGTAAATGTTATTTTTGTTTAACTCTGCACGTGTACTGCATTATGCGATCAAACATCGTTGAATTTAGAGCTAAAATGTAGTCAAAGATTCCTCTTGTGAAAAAATGATTGTTGTGCTGGTTGTAAATTTGTCTGAGATAATAAAATGAATGATGAATAAAAAGAGGATAATGGGTCTATGATAATGGATAAAGTAAAATAGAAAATAACTACTTGATATTGCACATATTCAGTTAAATATCGTTGTAAATTATTTTGAGCATTGCTTAATATTCGTAGTGTCTAGATTTTGTCAATATTCTTTTGCCGTTAGTGAGAAGTATAATTAAAATAGCTGGTCTGGTACCTTGTCTTCTCATGATGTTCCGCACAGGAGAGCTAGTTGTAATGAAAAAACAGGATAAGAAACTTCTAAAATAGGATTCCGAAAGCAAGGATTTATTGTGAACCAACATATTGGTGTGCATTAAAGACCCACTATAACACGTTTGTTTGGTTGGGTACTGGCTACCTTTTAAGGCATTTTGTCTGCTGCAAGTATTGATTAGTTTTGTTGATCAATGAGAGTAAAAGTTTCTTGCCAAAGGAAATAATAAAGCAGGCTACACGGCACTGTCTGGAAACCAAACTTTGTTTTGGTGCATACTAATCTAACACGCTAACTATGCCACCGTGTCTCCAAGTCTGGTTTAATGTAGTGCTGATTATGTGTCATATAGTCGTTTCATGTATTTAATGCAAATAAATATGTAGAAAATAGATTATATTCTTAACAGAGAAAAAATATACAATGAAATATATATATATATATATATATATATATATATATATATATATATAAATATATATATATATATATATATATATATATATATATATATATATATATATATATATATATATATATATATATATATATATATATATATATATATATATATATACGGCATAACAGTGTATTTTATATAGTCACTTCCTAGTTTTGGGTCTGAAGGTACAACCAGTTTCCAAGAAATTCTTCGATCGATAATTTAGCAAATATGTAGACTTCTATTTTAAATTAAAGGTTTCTGAAGAGTACGAAATGTAATATTTTAACTAAAGTTGGTACCACTGATGCCAAATTCACTTTATATTCATTGATTTTTAAATCTCTCTCTGTCTTCCTTTGTCTCTACCTGCCAGCCTGCCTTCCTGCCGTCCTGCCTGCCTGTCTGTCTGTCTGCCTCTCTCTCTCTCTCTCTCTCTCTCTCTCTCTCTCTCTCTCTCTCTCTCTCTCTCTCTCTCTCTCTCTCTCTCTCTCTCTCTCTCTCTCTCTCTCAGAGAAAATGCCTTTGTCTTATTGTTTTGCTGATCAAACAAAAAGCTTTTGATGCACTTATTGTGCCAAATAGTCTGAATTGGTATAGATGGAAGCAAATATTGCATTAGGTAATATCATAATATTGGAATGGGATGACCTCTGTTAGACCTAAGCATGTTTGTCTGAAGGTTTATTTAAGGAACTAAACAATGCAAACAGAAGCATTTTCCCCTTAATTGTGTTCTCTACATTTAACTGGTTCTAGTTTTGTTTTTGGCGATGGATGTAACAGTCACTCACAGAACGATATAATTTTGCATATAGAGTATTAATGTATCGTGATGATTGCGTCCTTTTTTCCCCTCAAAATGTGGTTGATTTGCAACACATATTACATGGTCTTGAAAATTACTGTGATCAGTGGGCGTTGGAAGCAAAAGTAAATGTAAGTTTGACAAAAATGTTTGTATTAAAAAAACGTGGAAGCAAATGTAAGTTTGACAAAGATGTTTGTATTCAATAAATGTGGGCAATGGTAGTTTAAAAGATCATGATAAGTGGACATATTGGTGAAAACATTGCGATTATAAATTAATATTTGTAATATTTAAATCTTTATTTCAATTTAAAGAATATGTTGTTAATGATTAAATTAATTGCTAATCAAGAATGGAAGGCTATATTTTATGTACAATGGCATGATGAGGAGTTTTCCTTTAATGGGAATACGAAGTTAATGTTACTTTATACAGATGTTGCATGTGTTTTAGATTAGCGATGTGAAGTATGAGAATACTTTCTAGAAACTTCTTTGTAAATTTCTTCCCTCGCTTAATTTTCTTCTTTTATTTGGAAATGATCGCTATATAGGAATAGAAATAAAAAATACAGTATGTGTGGTTTCTTATATGAATGTCTATGAAGACAAAGTTTGTTTCATTTTAAAATGCCCATTATACAAAGATGCAAGAGTAGAATGTCCAAATATGTTGCAAAGACACGCCCATGGTTTATTAAAATGTGTCAACCTTTTGTAGCAATAATTTGAAACAGATGTGTTATTTGAGTATTACATGTTTAGTGACTGGCTTAGACATTTTAATAATGTGCATTAGGTCGTTAAGTTATTCATACACTCGTCGATCCCTCCTCGGATATTGTATTTCACAAATATTTTATTTGTAATTCGTAATTTTTATACCCTTTTTCAACTGCAAGTGCTATATCTTGAATTTCTCACACGCGAGGTTTCTTCGTTACGTTTTTCTTGCGGGCATGGTCAAATTACTTTTGGCAGAAAAGAATTTAATTGACGATGTATCCGGGGAACGACAGAGATTCTATTAATACAAAGGCTGTTGAAAAACACAATGTAAGAGAGAAAGGGTTACACCAAAACACGTGAAAAATCATTGTTATATGACACTAAAAAGGGTAATGATTACACGAACAGCTTTGAAATTGCTAAAAAAAAAAATACTATGGTTAACGGGATTTTATATTAGTAGCTGTATTTTTCTTTTAAAAAAAGGAAGAAAGACAGCAAGTTTTTGAACAAACAAACAAACAAACAAGATCTGCACTAAATCAGCAGGTAGTTGTAATTTAATGTTGTAAATTTAACGTGACACCATTGGACGTGATAAAATATATATGGCCTAAACTGGCATAGACGCTGTTCTATAGACTAGTGAAATAAATAGTTTACACTACAATCATAGAACCAGTCCAATCAGACTCCGCACTACACTCATCGACTACTGTCAGTCAGCTCATTCTCTCCACTTGTGGGCGATCAGTCTTGTTCGGTAAAATCAATACAGATCTTATCATGCCTCGCACCAAGGTCGAGCCTGTAATTTGAAACAAGGGGGATTAGCGTGTATTCGGTTCACTTTTTGACGCTTGTCAACCTCAACAAAAGGAGATTTCGTACTTGAGAAGATAAACATCAACGGTAGAGTTGACTGTGATTGTAGCAATCAGAAACTTACCAGTACTTGCTTTGAAAGACTTAAACCAGAGTCACGAATATATAGTTTACGGGTGTTAAATTATTACCTTTGTCTATTTAAAATGTAGGAATACGTTTGGAATCTTTTCGATCAAATTAGAGGAGTGTAGTGCACTCGAGTTATTCAGTAGAAAGTTGTTTAAAAGTACTTGAGTCATGTTCCTAACACCGTTGTTAATTGGCTTTATTACTAATGCCGTGGGCACATTTTGTCAAATGGGATTACTTTAACTCCGTACTTTATAAAGAAAATGTATATATTTTGCCTAAAAGTTAGTTCATCAAGACAACAAACACGATAAAGCAAGGGAAACAATTTTAATGTTTACGCAACTGTAGCGTGCACGGAATATTTTGAATATAAAAAAAAAAAGAAACAATGCTGGGTTGAAGTGATTGCATTAAAATGGGAGAATTTTAAAATACTGCATGTCGTTCAAAATTATAGCATAGTGTTGTTGTTGTCTGATCTTACGCCTTTCATTTTATGATTTTTTTATGAGCTTCACTTTATTCTGTAATGGCCCATACAATTCTATCACATGAATCATATTTTGATACAATGCTTGTTAAGTATTTTGGTTTTTAAGACCATAACTGAAATATCATCAAATATCACAATGTATTAAACTCAGTTGATTCTTTTAAAAGCATTAATGTAAGTGAATTTAAAGAATAATGTCCTTAAAAACCACCTCATCTCACTCTTTGCAACAAAAAAATATAATGATTGTGTCGACTCCAAACCAATGGTGATGAACGCCAGGCAAAATGACTCTCTAATTAATAGGTCTGATCATGGATTACAGAGGTGATGACGTTATTTTCTTTAATATTTTACTCCCGGAAAACACTATCGGTGCAAATAATTGCATGTTATCCCTAGAGTATATCTAATACCGTCTTCGACTAGCTTTACGTCGTTATAACCACGTGGACAAAGCTGAAAATCCTGGATAGGTATTCCTCTAAAAAACATACATTTCCTGTCTGTTACAGATAAAAAGAATATATTATACGAGAAGGGATATAACATCATCGGTAAGATCAAAGTAAAGCCGTATTCGGTATCATTGGAATGAGAACTGTGAATTTAATGCGTGGATTTCACAACTTTTTTCGAACAAATTTCTATTAATAAAATACCAAAATCCCTTGTGCAAGCAGCCGAGGTAAACACAATGAGATAAAAATGTTCTGATTTATTTTATTACACTAAAAATGAGGAAATTAGTTTTCAAAATTTCCTGTGAGTTCATTAAATCACAGCGTTTAAAGTAAGCAACTATCTTGCTAAATGTTATGTAAGGCAAGGGACTTAAAATATGCAACAAGACAATCTAAAACACACAAGCATTAAAGTTTCCAAAAATTACAATTATTTCCCTAAAATATAAGATTAGGCGAAACAAAAGAATTAAAAATAACTTATAGTGTATTAATTCCTAGAATATTTAACTGTACCCTCATTTTCACACTAATCAAGAAAACGTTCCAAAGGTATTGCGAATGAAGGTTCAAATGTGTTTATTTACTAATGTGCTAAAATCAGTGACGTATCCCAAAAGCATTTACTTCAAGATAATCCAGTGAAAGTTGAATGTCAGTAAAGTCCACTAATGTTTTACGTACTCAAATAAAATAATGAAATATCCATGTCCTTGGATAATTTTACAATATTTCAGCAACGTAATGTCAATTTAGAATGAATAGTTTTTTCTCTGTAATTTTTGCGAACAAATAATAACTAAATAAAATTTCCTCTCCGATTCTTTCAAGGCTGAATATAACTGAAGAATGATAATATGGTGCTTTAATTATGTTATATAACCATCTAATGCGCATGAAATAAACAAATCTGAATGCCTAGAAAAGATTCCCGATCATTTAAATTGTTTTATTGTGAAATATTTTAACAGTCATGGTCTGACATTTTTTTTTTTTACACTATTGAGCAATCAGCAGTTAGGACGTGCATGAGATTTCTACAAAAAAGTATCTCTAGGATCAGGTGACGTTGACGTGACCGCCATGCTCTAATCCGTTGTCCTAGTTTCACCGAATTAAATATGAACTTGGCAATCAACCATGATTTATGAATTAAAAATTTCAAAATGTATTGGTACATTCACTTTTACATTATTGTACATTCTAGCCACTGAATTAAAGAATTAAAAAGTGTTAGTAACCCAATTTTGACTTGACTAAAAACTATATTAAAAATAATGTCATATATATATATATATATATATATATATATATATATATATATATATATATATATATATATATATATATATATATCGAAGCAGTAGTCATCAAAAAGATTTGAATGTAGCAAATCAAAATAAAATACCATCTTGTTGAAAGCTATCTTGCATGACATTGCAAGAATGAAAGACTTACCTTATTCCAAGTTACAAAAGTTCAAATTGTTGTTTCCAAGCCAAAAAATCCGATAACAAGAAGAGCTAGAAGAAAGTTGATGATGATAGTAATTAAATCTACGACGATGACAACGAAAATAAAATTTATGTACCTTTATTTCTTAAATTACATTTTTGTGTTATTAATCGGGCAGTGCCGGATTAAACCCTGTATAGGTCCGTAAGCAATCGAAATCTCGGGGACCCCTTGCAAATTATCTTCTAATACGTCAAGATAAAAAAAATTCAATATTATTTTAATCCGTTGTCGCGGAGCCCCTAAAAGGCGTGGGGCACATAGGGTGTTGACTACTCTGCCTATTGGGTGATCCGGTATTGTGCTCGGGTACTGATAATATCTCGTCTTAAAGAAGACCAGAAGTAACAATTTTCCTTTAATTTATGTAATTTTCTACAAATTTTAATTCGACTGTAACGTTTATAAATTACATATCGTAGGCGGATATTGATTATATTGCGCGGAAGATACCAAGATTCCGTAAATTGGAGTTTTTCCGAGTTTTTTTTTTTATGAGACGACAGATCACGTGGTCCTGTGACGCAATACTAGCTAGTCCTGAAACAATGAAGGCTAGAGATACATGGAAATCAGATTTGGGTTGCACATTAAAAAGTCGAATCTGTTTCCGAGAGCTGCTCATAAGTTATATCTGTTGAACTGTCTATTAAGAATTTAAAGAAAAGCAATATAATTTTAACATAAACACTTATACATTGCATGCTGTGGAAAAATATGATAAGGAATATATGATGGTGCCCAATGTGAAAATTAAAAATTTGCTACAATGCAGTAAATTCATTTAAGAAGGATCATATTCAAGCGTAATATATGTAAATGATATGTTCATTACCTGCCCTCAACACATCACCTAATGACTAATATTTTGAAAATATTCATCCGTCACTAAAACACTGAGAGATAATACTGAATTTTGGGCCGACTTTTGTGTGAAATAACATTACCGGGGAGGTGTAAAAAGGCATTGAAAACGATTTTCATTGGTCCTAAATTAAGCTTTAGGTTTTTTTTAAAAACAAAACAAAACAAAACAAAACAACAACAACAACTCACAAATAGATCTGCAAAGCAGACATTGTAAGTAATTAATTTAAACGTCAAGAAGCGTCCTTCTTATGGTTCAATTATAGTGTATTTTACATGCATGCAACAGTTAGCTTATTGACAAATCGGATAATGCACACATGTCTGCAGTATCGGATTTAGACAAAGCGAGGTCCTAAGCTATGGGAAGCTATAGAGGCCATATTTGGTATAAAATAAATTTGAAGGGCCCCTTCAGACTGAGTTCAGACTTTGAGGCCCTAAGCTGTAGATTGTTTAGCTTATGCCTAAATCCGGTACTGCATGTCTGGTATAATAGTT
Organism: Potamilus streckersoni; assembly: GCA_016746295.1. NCBI lineage: Eukaryota > Metazoa > Mollusca > Bivalvia > Unionida > Unionidae > Potamilus > Potamilus streckersoni. The sequence continues at coordinate 1,276,100 of JAEAOA010000217.1, forward strand.
TACGTACTGTACTAATCATTGCTCCAAGAATTAATTAGGCACTGGCCCAGGGCTGTTAACTTGAATGAACTCAACCCCTGACTAAAATCCAATAAGACCGGACAGCAAATACCTGTCAACTTTCAAGCCGGTAGAAAAACCTCGCAATATGGGTTTTTTTTCCCACAACTACCTCATGTTATATCTCCAAATTCTTAGAAAAGGTCTCTCAAATTTATTTTATACCAAATAAGGCTTCTACAGCTTCCCATAGCTTAGGTCCATGCTATGTTTAAATCCGGCACTGGATGAAATAATTAATATCACACATTTCTTTTCTTCAGTAAATAGACTGTTCAGATTAAAAATTATTAACGTAAATTTCAAAGCTTTTAAAACTACTGCAACAGTACTATAGTAAAAAAAAATTAAAAATAAAATTGTCACCAATTAACTTAAATCCCATGAATGATTACTGTAAATGCTGTGTAATTTTCTCTACAAACAATTTTGCATCTCCATTTCCGCCAAAGAAACTCGGCCAGTTAACACCTGACATTTCTCTACCGTATATATATATGTATAAAGTTTTATTCCAATTATTAAATTAAAAAAAGGAATAACACTATAATACCATGCAAGATATGTGCCACCACACCCCACAAAAGAACTAATTCAAAATAAATATTTTCATTCAGTAAGCAAGTGTTACAGGCCTTAAAGGTAGACCTGAATGCTATTTACTACTTTCGGTAATCTTAATTGAATCGACATTTCAAGTACACTTAAGACAGGACGTAAATTCCTTCACTGGATTTGGAGATATAAACCTTTGAATATCACCAAAATGCGACTTATACGGAAACAACCGAGCGACTTTTTGTAAACAACCCAATACGCACGCGCGAGCTTGTGACCTCACAAGAGGAACCTCCAGTTGGATAGCAACATGGTTACTCGTCGCCAAGTCAGATCGAACATTAACCAGAATTGGGTTATTCTTCCTCTTCTTTTAATGAAGGGCAAGAAGAGAGTAGTGAAAAAGGCGTTGAACCTTACCGCTATGAACCGTCCGACAACCATTTATTACAGCATTCACCCTTGAGTCACAGGCATCATACTTCTGGAAAGTTATGTAAGAATCAAGTATAGCAACTGCCTTTAATGACTACAACCTAATTTAAACATAGCAGACATCCTGCCCACACACCCAGCTGCCTTTCCACCTTGCTAGACTGTGACACTGTGTTTATAATGCCAATAAAGTTACTATATTTTCAAGACTTTATTTCTATATATTTCCTTTTATGGCTTTTTACCTGAAACTTTTTTTTAGGATAAAATACCTTAATAACATAATGTTCAACTGACAATCTGTACACTTTAAAACATTCATCATTTTAGAAAAAAAAGGTAGAATAGTACCAAATTATATTGGTTGGATAATGATTTTGTAGAAAAGCACACATTACTGAAGTGTATGACAATTTGGTCATCTATTCACATTTATTCAAGTTCAATATTATTTGTTGTTCCAACATTTAATGCCAAATTATTTTAACAAAATGTTTTTTAATCCTGACTGTTGAAAGCTCTGCTTTGTTTTTAATCTTGATTAGTGAAACCTACCATATCTGGGTCAGAACAAAAACAGTTCCATTTTCTACCTTATCTTCTGTTACATTGTCAACTAAACTTGTACATATAACCATACAATCCTGTAATGTCTGAAAGATAAATTTAGCTAATGAAATGGCAATGTGAAGCTTTGTATGAAGAAACTTTTTTACTTTCAGTTATGTAAAATATTTTCCACCTCAAAATTATATCACCAATGAAACCTGACCATTTACTGTATGGCAGCTCTCTCTCTCTCTCTCTCTCTCTCTCTCTCTCTCTCTCTCTCTCTCTCTCTCTCTCTCTCTCTCTCTCTCTCTCTCTCTCTCTCACACACACACACACACAAACACACACACAAACAACAAACACACACACATGTACACTACACTAACATGAAAAATAAACAATCATTCATAAAGTAATGAAATAAAAGGAAGACAATTTGCAAAAGTTAGAGATACATGTACTATATTACCCGTTCTCTATTTCTCTTATTGTATGCCGGTCTCGAACACTTGGGTGTCTCGTCTAAACTATTGGTTGTGGTGGGTGGGTGACTTTCGTCCGCATCAGGGCTATGAGCACGCTATGCCCCGTTGCATAATGGATAATATTGCATTAGGGAGAAGAGTAGCTTTTTTCTTTATTCCAAACGTAGCCATCAATTTTTGACTGGGTTAAAAAAAAAATTGGGTTGAAAATGCTCACTACAAATTGTCGCATGTTTTGAAGGCCCTCTCCAATCCGCTCTTGTCAGCCACACAAACCGAGACCAAAGTTGTTTAAATTTACTGTCCGAGGGAAACAGGTGCAATTAAACACCATCTTTTGGTGTATTACTACATCCACCAATAATACACCTCTTGCCCATATCGAGTAATACACACGATCATAATACAATGTAGAGATGCTTTACGCTTGACAACGTTATAGCAATGGTTCTTAGCAATGCGTGTTCCTCTTCTGACGTCACACAGCCTTCTGTTACGGAAACTACCGAAGTTGCACTTGGCTTACGGGAAAAGTGTTGACATGTACATTTAAACTAAATATCTCGCCATCCGTTGATCGCATAGGGTAGAAATTTTCAGATACTATATGAATTATGATGTTTAATAATTTAGAATTAAATGATACAGGGGTCTCAGGTCTACCTTTAAGACTTACGTGGTAAGTTATAATAAAATAGGGAATTGTTTATTTATCAATTAAATTGCTGGTGCTTACAAATACGCACTGTCGAACATGGTCTTTTTCACCAGATAAATACAAGGATAAAGATTGCTTGTGAACTTAAATTAAAACTGCAGCTATTTTGCAGTTGAGCCACAGCTGACCAGAATATGAAAAAGGGGTTTGTCCCCAAGGAGTATAATGTGTATCGCAGCGAGATTTTTATTGTTGATTTTTTTAAAAATAATTTTAAATGTTAAGAGGTTTGGAATCTTAACTTTTAGCAGAGCTCCCATTTCATTAAATCAGATCTCATTTTCACCTAGGGCTGCGGTGATTTGATTTAAATTGTGCGGTGCTATAGCAGGTATGTCAACATCCTGAAATACATTTACTCATTTCCTCAAGCTAACATTTATCCCTTCCCCACAAGCCCGATGGGCACCTCACTTTAAACACAGGGTGGGCCTGAGCTAAAATTAGAGGAACCTTGGGTGTCGGGTTAATAATTTTATTTTATCACTGCTACTGCTGGTGTAGATAAAAGATATGTGATTTGATTGTTGCATTTTGTGGTTTCTTACTAGGTCTTTAGCCTATCTTCCTAACCCACACGTTAAACACTTTTCACAGGATTTAAAATATCTTTTAGGCTGGCAACTACCAGTCAAGATGCAGAGTCGCTAATATGACGTCACATCACGAAAGTAACCGAATAAGCGCGGAAATTTTGCATACGACGTCAAGGAAATTCAGCGCCTTGGAGATATGCCGATATTTATATATTGGCAATACGGTCGCAGATAATAATTTAGAATAAGGTTTAACATTATAGTGCTTTTATTATTATTCTATATTTATTTTGATTTCTGGTCTCCTTTAAGGATCTCGTCAAATTGCCCAGCCTTTTCAAAGTATGTGTAGGCTCTTATGATATCGAAACGTGAGCATCTGGATTCTCTTATTTCCAGTATATATGTATACATTTTCCTTTGTTAATAACGAAACGTAGCGGAAAAAACGACAACAGTGTCATAAAAGTATCTCAAATAGGACAAATTAGGAGCACATTGTACCGCAATTAAATGCAGTCAGCTGCACCGGTTACCGAAATAACATATGCGCCGGTGTAATTTCTAAGATTCTTGGGATATAACTACACTGATCAATCTGCAACTGCGTAATAGCAATCTTGGTTGTCACAGATCATTGTTATCGTCAATTTTAAGAGAAAATAAATGTAGTTATATTCTGATCATGTTACGTTCGGTTGAGTGGGTAAGCAGATGTGATAGACACTGAACAAAGTTATGTTTGCTGACATTTCGAATTCCCAACATTACAGTTGTGTTAGGTAATGTTATCGTTAGAAACAATAGTTTCTGAATGATGTTTATACCTACGTTAATGTGAAAGCTGTAATTTGATTGGTATATTTAAAGGTCAACAGAAGATGACCTCGTATTGGTTTAAATCAAACATCCCTAATGTTTGAGATCTCGATTTTAATTACTGTAGTTATTCGAATAGATACCCGGTAGGCGGTGCAATTTCCAAAGGGTGGTGTGGGGTGGTGAATACCATAAATCAATGTATAACTCGTTGACTGAAAAGCATTCGTAAATTAATTTGTTTTTATTTTTTTAAGTACTCCAGCACTATTTTAATTATTTGGATATGATATCATGGATATATCTGGATTTAAAAGCCTGGATAAGGTAGGAATTTATTTTCCTATGAAACAAAATGGAGAGGGATGCTTACTAAAAGGGTGATTTACATTATAATAACTACGGTAGATTGCATTTCCTGTGTGACTCACATCCAACCAAATGCAACCGATTCTGAGGAGCATTTTTTGTTTATGATTTTAAGAATATTTGACCAATATTACTAGAATTTCCTTCCAACCGAAAGGGTTTCCTCTCCGTCAACTGACTTCTTTAGTTGTTGTTGTTGTTGTTGTTGGGCTTAACGCCATTTTTCAGCACACGATAGGCTATTCATGGCGGCCAGTATTATTGGTGGAGGAAGAAACCGGGAAATCACCGGAAAGAACCACCGACCCACGAGAAGCTACTGGCAAGCTTTCTCACATATCTACATTAGCCGAATCCTAGACTCGAACACACGCAAACAGAGGTGAGATGGCAGTGATCCGTAACGGACAGCGCTTTAGACCACTCGGCCACTCGGGGCCCCGACTTCTTTAGTAACTTGCGCCATGCTTGCTTACGTCCAAATAGCTCATATTTTATTGTGATACAAAAATTTAACAGCTTAGTCTAAACTATGAATAATATTCACTATATTATTTCGTAAAGTTTTTGTTTTGTCAAGTATTTTGTTTGGATAAAAGTAGTTTTGGGAATAGCACCAATTTGAAAAGAGCGATTGAAATTCGATCCCATCTACAGTAACTTTGATAAAGTGAGCAAATTACTCCTTGAGGAATTTTGGAATTTGGTGAGACATTCCATCTTTCACGATAGCTAAACTAAACATCCTTTATAAATCTATGTCGGGTAAAGCCAATGAATCAAATGCAGTTCTTTAGAGAAAGAAGATAGTGCAATAATCTATCAATGATTCAAGAAACAAACCTATGTGATATCAACGTATAACAGCAAACAATAAAATGAAACCATTGATATATGCAAATTCATCACACTACGTTATAAATACGCATATATTCAAACAACGATAACAACAAAACAAATTTTTCTGTTTTTACAATTTTTATCTCTGAAGTTTTTTTTTTAGATGGTTTAAACTTTGTTTAAATACGAATAAAAAAAAACGAAATCAAGCTCCTCGCTACCAAGAGACAATTGTGTGCCATTGGACAGACAGTTTGATGATCACGCGTAACCTTCGACAACACAATCATCTGATACGGCTCATTGGAACATAATTTAGTGGCATACAAAAGATAGAACAACTGTCAGATCCTATGCTAGTGATGAAATCTTCATGCATTTGTTTACAACGTCTAGATTGCTAAGAGTAGATAAAATTCTACGGCCAACTTCTCAAAATGAAACGAGGACGAGAATGGATGGGAAAGGTTGATTAACTCTGGCAGAACAAAAAGCAAAAGCCTGGTGGCGCGCCAGTCCAATTGATGCGCGGAGTGATATGGAAAGTAAAAAATCTTTACGGTCTTTTTATAACTAACAGATTTGTCCATCTTTTGTAAAAAGCACATAAAGAAGAAAAAAGCTTCCTAAGATATACTTTTCAAGTAATTATTTGCTAAAGTAAAGTAACTATATAAATTTACTCATTCGCTTGCTTGAAAGATACCAGTGAACTAACATCATATAATTAAAAACTAATATTAAAGGTCAATTATGGATACAATCTTCAACAATTACATATTTTGTCTTTAATAATATCGTACATGATGTGTGGATTAAAAGTCCTTTTCTCTGATAAAATTAATTCCAAATAAATTCCAGCAATGTAAGGTAAACATTAATGAAGAGTCAGATTGTCAGTAGCCACCAAAATGAATTACATTCCTTAAATACGGCTCTCTTTGCTGTTGTGTGACATTACTATAAAACAAACCGACCAGTCACTATAGTAATAGTATTTAGAGCACACTGTAATTAAATTGTATAGCGTTTCTTTTCCATGTTTCGTAGATTAAGAAATTATTTATTATTAGTTACTTTTATCCATTTACAAAGAGACTGCTTTTCATCATTTGAGTATTTTCCTAATTCTTTCCAATAAGTGTCATCATTTATTTTCCACCTTCTCTCGATCTATCAATGACCGTAGGCATAATATCAATAATTTGCATTTATTAAATTTTCTCAGTATCACTGTTCGTTTTTATAAACTTTCGGAAATCTCCTGCACTGTAATCTTGCGATAAGTCATTTCCGCATACATACTAGAAGCAGGCATGTTTTAGAGAAAAGTTTTGTGAGGGGCAAGCTATTAAACGCAAATAATTAAAATAAGCTGAAATATGAGGTTTACAGGTATGGAAGCTTCAAATATAAGTTTAATTAGAAACATCATTTTCTGATCTTTACGGACTGAATATTATTATTAATATCCATTAGCACTTTCTTTTATCAACAACTTTGTAAACAGTCCTAACAACAAAAGCTTGCCTGCCTCCCTTTCCCCTCGCCTGCCCCCGTCTCCTCTGTATTACAGAGAGGGTATTTCTAAACGATAACGAGAAAGTGTAATAAATACATGAGGAGTTTTCTTACAGATATCCCGAATAAAATTTTGCACGTTTCTTTCTTCTTTGGATGCTAACTTTTTATGTCATAAACATACGTGACTTTTATTGTTCGGAATGTACCAGCCATTATCGTTTAGAATACTGGACTCATTTTTAAACATGACTGACAGATTAATATTTCGAGAAATAAAGCGAGTCATCTGCTAGTACAATTGTTGTAAGTCTTTTAGTATGACTCGCCTGGATTCGAACCCGCAACCTCCCGTATTTAATGCCACCTAATCCACCGGAGCGGTCCTTAACTTGCGTAGTGTGCTGAACAGAAAAAAAAATCTTTTAGAGTAAAATGTTTAAGCTATAACTCAGACGTAAATAAATTTCTTGCGGATCGATGGATGGAAGGAGGAAAGGAAGGAAGGAAGGAAGGAAGGAAGGATGTATGTATGCATGTATGTATGGATGGATGGATAAAGTTATCGGTTCATTATAAGAGTTTATCTTCTACACCCACCTGGCTTATCTATACAACTAAATTTACCCTCCCAATACATCTTTGGCACCTTTTCTGCGATCAAAAAGGGCGAATTCAATAATTAAGACATGTCGATCTCTTGATCAACTAATATTACTCAGTCATTAGCTATATCAACCCAATCGATTGACTGACTGATTAAAATTAGACTGCTTCGTGCTGTCCTCCATTCATATGAACCTTTACATAATTTGTTTCAATATTTACCTACTTTATTGCTTATCTTTCTTTATCTTAAAGAACAAGAAGTGAAAAACAAGCACATAAATCGTATCCATAGTACTGGGAGAAAACAATAGACTTATAAATTCGGTGATGTATGTTTTCATCGAATCGTAATATTCTGCCGGACTTAAACCTCTTCCTTCGAGTTCTATACTACAGGCAGATTCTTTCGTTGCAACCGACTTCTTGGCTAAATGCACTTCTACATAAACAAATGTACATCGGGGTTTGATCCCCAAAGCGACGGATTTACCTAATGTGTATTTACGACACTACCTACCCGGACTCGTGCAAGGTGTGTTTACCGTGATATTATCAGGATTAACTAATATATAGTGGAGTGAAAAGCTCTCCATGAAAATTTGAATTTAAACCTAGAGCGAAAAAGTGAATAGCTTAGCAACTTAAGAAGCCAAAGATTCCAATCGATAGAACTTCACAGGTCTCTAACCAAAAGACCTCATTATCTGTTTGCACAAGAGTGAAAGGTTTAAGAGACTTCGAAAAGCGAAAGTGATCCATTGTTTAACCGTACAGCTTCCACTCCATTAAGATTTTAATAGCGTATCCATCATGACAAAATACAACATCGATATAGACTATAATAACTGGACTGGTACAGCGCTGGAATAAATTGTTTTAATAATGTCAGCCTACAATGGCACTTAATTTCGGGAAGTAGAATTAATCTTGAAAGCTGTCGGGTGACGAATCAACTTTTGAACACACAAAATGTAATACAAGGAAAAGGTTTTGCAACGCAACATGTCGTCTTTACTTGACAAAAACTAAAGCAATAATAATAATAATAATAATAATAATAATAATAATAATAATAATAATAATAATAATAATAATAATAATAATAATAATAATAATAATAATAATAATAATAATAATAATAATAATAATAATAATAATAATAATAATAATAATAACTATAATGCTAATAACTATAATAATAACTTTATTATTATTATTATTATTATTATTATTATTTTTATTATTTTTATTATTATTATTATTATTATTATTATTATTATTATTTGTAGTAGTAGTAGTAGTAGTAGTAGTAGTAGTAGTAGTAGTAGTAGTAGTAAGAGAGACTATAATAGATTTGGTGCTAATTAACTGTAAACATGATCTATATAACAACAAGTCAATAAAAGAATTGATTTAAGAAGATAAATGAGTAAACCGTACACAGACGTTACGAGAGTGCGGATGGGAGAGGGCAATTGATCCGGGCACAATGAAAAGAGGTCACTGTGGCAAGTGACATACATTTATTTTGTTTTCTATAGGGTCGCCAAGAATGAGCAATACCACATTGCAAAATTAGTATGTATAAAGAACACTCTTCTAAGTCTGTAACTGTAACAGATCCATGAGAAACTTTAAGAATATAAAATCTTAAAATATGTGACTAGATTGCGGTGTTTGAAAATTACTAATAAATTATAAATGAAAGAGAAATTATTTTTTTTAAACTCGTAAAGTCTTGTTTATTTTTTATTATTTTAATTTTTTAAAAAAGAAATTATAAAGAAAAAAAAACAACAGAAGTCAAAACAAATAACTCCGGTTTCGTTACGATTAATTGAATCATTGAGTTAGATTTTTTGTTGTAATTCTTTGTGAAATGTATTCTGACACTAAAAAATGGATAACAATACAGTATATTCCTGATAAGAGAAAGATAACGATGTTCTAGTGGGCAAAACTCCACACCGAAGAAAAAGAGCATCCCTTCATTAAATAGTACAAATGACTTTAAAAAAAGAGTCATGAGAGATTTATAAAGGGGGAAAATTTAAAACTGAAATATACAGACGTTCACGTGTGTGGATTAATTGTTATATACGTGAAATGAACACCTTGTCTCTTTAATTAAGTACGAGCATATTAATGATCAAATCATTAGAAAGGTACATTTATATCTAAGAAGTAGATATTTCTAGTTAATTAAAGCCTACTTTATTTAGTTTTTAACATTGACTGAGTGGAATTATCGAATGAGAACTCAGTAACTACGACGTAACGATTCAAGGATTTCGCTTGATCGTAGATTCGTGTAAATGTGGGGGTCTTGAACATTTTGCAACACATGTGGAGTTTGGGGTTTACTTTATCGAGGGATTAATATTTAAATTATACGTATTTTGCCAGTCACAAAAAATATTAGTAACATAACAAATCAGGGGGCTCTGCGTGTAAACTTGTGCAACATTTATATCCAAACATATCAGTTTAGAAATAAAGTCATAACCTTTTTTTTTTTGTTGATGTCTAAATAAATCTGGTTTGAAAGGAATACCAGTGTGTGCCATCTTATGTTTGGAAGAAAAATTTCAAGCGCCTTGCCACATGCCACAATTGCCTCTTTAAGTTGGTGCCTGTAATCCAGACCGTTTAATAGCTAATTATCGCATTTACCCACATAGAATACACCGACATTATGAAATAGTCTAGGGTCGTATCGACCAACTTCTGTGAGCTATGGTCATAACTAAAAAAAAAAAAAAAAAAAAACAGAAAGAAGAAAAACATGCAAATTTTGTAAAACTTAACAAATAATTTATTTTTAAAGTTTTTAATGAAAGTGGGAGAGGAAGTTAACGCAAAATATTTCTGAAAAAGTTCCAGTAAGGTCTGAAATAAGTAAAAGTTCCGTATACATTTTAGAACCGGAAATTTACTTGCCCGCCAAGAATCATTCATGTCATCAGAATGGCGTTGTCATGAACTCATTTGAATATATCACATTACTTATAAAATAACATTATAGTTAAATGAAAACTTTCAATTTCCACTCAAAACTCCGGACAATTTTTTTTCCCGATCAAATAATATATATGTACAATATGAATCACGTCTGCAGAATTGATGTTACAATATGAAATCAATATATTAGGACTGACTATAAAGTGAATAGAATTTCTGATTGCTAAGTTCTTACTTTATATACGTCTTGAAGAGTCTATTACTACCCTATATTGGAGTATACCACCTGTGACAGATCGTGCTACTCAATCTAATATTTTAAAATACCTTTTAGAGTGACCTATCTCATCCAATAAGAATTAACATAATTCTTCTAAGCATCACCTGACCCACCTGTCCCGTGGAGAAAAGGAGAAATCTTATAAACATATTTAAAAGATTCTATTTATAGTAATTGTCAAGACGTACGTAAGCATATGTTTACAGATCCTATGCATTTCTACGCTCTTTAATATCCTAAACTGACTCTATGCACGTACGCCACCAACTACAATTTTTAGCCATGGATAAAAATGACAAACAATTTGATAAAATTGTTTACCAGAGGTTAAAAAAAATGTATGTATGTATGTATGTATGTATGTATGTATGTATGTATGTATGTATGTATGTATGTATGTATGTATGTATGTATGTATGTATGTATGTATGTATGTATGTATGTATGTATGTATGTATGTATGTATGTATGTATGTATGTATGTATGTATGTATGTATGTATGTTACTACCACAATTCAGACTTTGTCGTATAACATGATATCTTACAACTACTGAAAGATATCATAATTGCTGCGTTTTCTTCGAACTTTGAACCTTGTTAAATAAGATGACCACAACTCCGGCGTTTCCGCAGACAACGAGTATTTTCAGGAAATGTACGGGATTGCGGTGAAATAGACAATTTTGTGAACGGTTTTATTTTAAAAATAAGTTCATCAAAAATTATCTGCGATTGACTATTTAATATTTCAAGATCTTTCATCGATTAACTTTTATGAAGATGACATTACCTTTAGAAGATCTAAGGTAGAATTTAAAACTTAATATTTTTCATATATTAAAAATTAATAACAATGAAAATTTATATGACCACTCCTGATATATTTTGGTGAAAGTTGCCCGATCTCCTATCAAACTCTTGTGGTCACCATGCTGAAACATAATAACATCTTTTAACAAACGGTCTTGTGTTCCTGGTGATCAAAGATTCCCATCTGAATGTAGCTTAAGACGTTTTATACATGTCACCACTGGCTGCATCCTGCCGTGGAAGGGAAAGCGAGACTGGGTGAGTAACAAACTACCAGTCCTACGATCGAAACGAATGAGCAACCACGGCTTCAATGGATATTATGAAAAGCCCTTCCTGGAGGCGTGGCAAGTTCTGAACTACAGTAAGCAAATCGTAATTAAATTGCAAAAATATATAGTAGCAGATACTGTGATTACGACGTTGTGTGTGCTACGGGCCCCGGGGTGGACGAGGTTGGTCTAAAGCAACCAACTTTTACCGATCACTGCTAACTCACGTCTGCCCGCGTGGGTTCGAGCCTCCTGGTGTATGAGAAAGTTTGCCAGTACTTTTTCATCGGTCACTTGCTCTTGCCTGGAATTTATACTTGCCGCTATTTACTGTGTGATGGAAAAAAATGGCATTAAACCCACAAAACAACACGTTGCGTCTGATTCTAACAACTATATTCTGACATTGAAAGTGTTTGCTTCTGTTGCGTCTCTAAATACAAACTCCATTCAAATTTCAAACGAAACCAAAACTTTTATTGAAAATAGGATTCGATGTGTTTTTCCATATCCAATAGAAAAAAAGAATTTCACGGATGCCTGACCGATGTAATTGACTTCAAGATTTCGTCGATATATTCTTGACGTCCACGATGTTATAGAAAAGAACCATTGTAGCTGTGAAATATCTTTAGGAATAGTTTTCCCGGCGCCATGAGCCATAATCCCTAAGATTTTATCGGTCGTGTCAACTAATTTGATGTTATCCACGTGCTCTTGTTCCCTTGTTCCCAGGTCTGTGACTAATCTAATAGCAATAGAAGTCTAAAATACTTAAACAAGATCAAGTACTAGATGATAGATGGCATTTGGGAAAACGTGTTCTTTAAAAGGTATTTGTTTATGAAGTGATAATAAATTGCCTACCATTTTCGGACATAAATCGTCTGACTTTGGTGCTGCGGAAATCACGCGACATGTCGTGACGCACGTGAGTTTCGTGCATCTAAATTGTCACAATAATTTAGTTGATAGTTTAAATTCTAACTTTAGCCATTTTTTTCATTCGTTGGATGATAATCTGTCATGGAAAATTATTTTAATAGCATTCGCCTATCCTTTCCTCGATATCGTTCTTACCATTTATTGAGACTACCAATATTATACAGAATGTCAAAGTGCAGAAAATAATTAAGATGTTTTTTTGTTCTAAAACATTCGACTTCAGTGCAATACCAAGGCAATTGCTCGGAAATATTTAGAGTAAAGATCTACTTAAATACTTGCATAGGTCACGTTACAAAATATTGTATTGTTCAATACATTTATGTCTATTCTAAGAACTCCTACTGTTATACGCTATTTAGTTTAGATTTGTGACAAATGTGTGACTTTGCATCCAAAACTATGACGATAACAGTGTCAATACAATCTGGCTCTTTTTGAGTGAAAATCATTTTGAATCATTTTCTAAAATAATACTTTTTTTCTACAACAATTTAATAATCTACAAACCAGAGATAACCTCAAAAACTTTTGCTTCCCAATCAAATAGATGATAAACTTAGCAAAATAAGCTACATCTAATGGCAAGATTTATATATTCCATTGTGCTGTACATTTTTAAAAACTTTTATGCCTTGATTAAGGTGCATAATTATTGAAGGAGGTCATTCAGACATTTCTCCAGTTTATTAAGATATCCTTGCTATGTCAGGGTCTGTGTGTATATTGAACCTTTTGTAAAATGAAGCCTGACAAAGACCGAAATGAATCGACTAGCACTTTTTAATCGAGAAAGCGGAAAAAAATTAAAGGAGTAAAAATAGCATAACCAGTACACAAAAACTAATGCGATCGATGCAATATTCTACCGTTATTAAAGAACGGGCGAGCTTCACGATAGTTTAAAATGTAAGGTAGCGAGGGTTAATGTTCTATCTCGTTTAGCAAAAGCGAATCATTTAGGGCGTATGCCTCATGCATGTGTATTAAAGACAACGTTGGACTACCATATGCAAACAGCCTACATAGATCTTAATAGGTAGGACCATAATCAACAATAAACCTTTAAAGGCGAAATATATTAATTTTAATAACTTTGGTAAATTCATATATATATATATATATATATATATATATATATATATATATATATATATATAGATATATATATATATATATATATATATATATATATATATATATATATTGTGAATTGATCCTGTGGAGTAGGTCAACAAACAACAAATCGACCGATTGGTGTAACATGCAAGCCAACTTGATTTTATCTAATTAAATTATTTCTAAATACCTTTTTCGTTCGATTATTGCATTAAATAATCATCGTAAACTGTCCTCAATGTAATTTTTATTAACTTTTTGACTGGAGAATGCGGTTAACATATAATCAACCTTTTTTTCTACGTGAAGACATTCTAGAAAAAGAATCTAAGGAAGAATATAACACAGGAACAGAGGAATAAAATTGTTTGAAACGAAAGCGACTGTCTTACAAATTTGAGAATCGAAGAGGGATCTTCATGTTGGTTGATCTGGGCGTGGATATTACGATATACATAATATTAAAGGAAGTAAAATACACTGTGTGCATACTCCTATGATGCGAAAGGTCATGGGTTCGAACACGGACCATAGACATAAAAGTGGCACTAGCAGCTTCCTCGTTATGCGCTTAGCATTAAGAGGTTTGTGCTATGACTGGTAGGCATGGTGTCAGGATAATGTGACTGGGTGGGAGATGATGCAGCATGTCTGCGCCATGATTGCTCCAATGCTAGACATCACTACACACAGCCACACTGCAAGCATCGTAGCGATATTACTAAAATTGTTAAAGCTACGTTATAAATCCAAACCACACACATCACATATCTAAATAAATAAATCCAGTGTGATGCAATACAGTGACTTGATGGGATGGGATTCAATTGGGATTGGGTTTAAAGGGATGGGGATGTAAAGTTTTATGATATTTAACAAATTCGTTTACACTTTTATAAAATAATCAAACTAAAATTTACTCAATACAAGAGTGCAGAAGTTTCTTGTTAGGTTAGAATGTGCTAGTGTCAACGTTAAGAACATTTCACAAACGTTTTATCATTTTCGGATGACTTACAATTAAATCATGTTAAGAAACAATTTCTACATCGGCTCTCCAAACATTGCAGGAGAGTTGAATGGCAAAAGCATATGATATCTCTTTGTAATAGTCTAGCAATAATTTCGAACATTCTCAAAGTGGTTCTCAGGAACACCCTAGCGCATTTTGTAAATAAACCTTTATGTTTCTTTATTTCTTCTTTTTCCTTTCATTTATTAAATTTTAATGCATTTATTGTATAAATGTTCGATAAACGGTATCATTCAACTTATGTCCAAGTAGGCAGAAGTTACAATACCACATGAAATTAAAATATATTCACCTGTATACACTTAACAACCATATGAAATTAAAATATATTCACCTCTATACATAACAAAATCGAAATCAAATTAAACCAATTTTGACCAATCACAAAAAAGCTATGTCAGTTTTACATGCATTTGAAAGGTCGTTTTTAATTGGCTGTTAGTTAATAACGGATTTTTATTTTGTAATAATGAACTTAGAGTGGAGTCGGAATGAAACAATATGATACGCTGTTGGAAGCGGAAGATATGCGAACACGTGACGTGTTTTGTTGAGTTCAATCTTAACTATATATAAAATAAAAAGAAATCACTTGTGTGTTATTTGTTTGTTTTTTTTTAATTTCGAAGAAATGTGAGTGTTCTGTAATGAATAATTCAAACAATTGATATATATATATATATATATATATATATATATATATATATATATATATATATATATATATATATATATATATATATATATATATATATATATATTTGAAGTTCTATTAAGAACGTTTAAAGAGTTTAGAAGAATTAGTTACTTTTACTGACGTGGACATCATGCTTCAAATAACTGAACTATAGGAAGAATACACCTTCATGTGCTGCTTGTGTTGGCAGTTCCAGTTCAGGCTGTAGGTGGAGAAAAAAAAATAAAGTATTGCAGACAAAACTCTAAAAATGTTCTAAAACCTTTATATTAAACCCAGTAATCAGCTATAGCGTGCAAACTGGACAACTAGTTCATAGGCGTTAAATCGCAGCACTTTGAAGTATTTTGGATGAAATAATTTTCTCATGGTAAGGATATTCTTCACAAAAATCATAATATTATATAGGTCATGCATTTCCACATTTTTAAAATATATATTTTCATAAATTCTATATAATTACACGCTATTGTAATGTATTGCTAATGTATTAGAACAAATAAATAAATACCATATAAGCCAGCTTTCCTATCTCTAACATATACTAGACTGGAGTATTTGATCATGTCGTCTTTGATCTGTGTCATGATCAAAAGGAATTTGACTTTCCCGAGCATTATACGCCAGGTCATATTAAGTAAGATATGCCTTTTGCATCAAATAATAGAAAAAGTACCCCAAATAAATAAACTAAGGAAAAATAAAAATAAAACAACAAACAAAACAAAACAAACGAAATTAAAACAAAAACAAAAATAACAACAAATCAGATGCAAATAATGGTCAGTTTAATCTGATTTTGCGGTTGATTAACCTTTTTTACGTCACAATGACTAAATGACGCGTAATTACAAACAGCAACGTAAACAAGTGTTGCTTGCTATTAAGACAGACTGTTTTCATCAATCTTTTAATTGCAAAGATGCAGAAATAACATTAAAAATTAAAGTGCATATATTATTTTCAACATATTTCATTTGAACAGTTTATTATTCGTACATCTAACCGGATGTTTTATCTGTCAAAGCATATCAATTTGGGAAGCACGCAAACCATTGCGTACAAGTCTCTTCTGGTAACTCCAAGTTATTCGATTGAAATAAATGACAATGTTCCAGTTGTTCTACATCTACAAATTTTGCGCAAAAGAAAAGAAAAAAAAAGTTGCTCTGTAGATGGCAAAATTTTAGATTTTTATATGCGTTTGGAACAATAACGCTACTCATTTTGATCATGTGACTTAACAAATAGAGTTAATTCTTTGTAAAAAGAAACGCTTTTTCTGCCTGCTGTCTATAATTTTATTTTCCGTGTCATCAACAATGCTGACAACTGTTGCCTTCCTGTTCAACCCAATTCAGAATCAGATTTTCTGCAGCTGTTGACTTCTCGAAAAATGATTTGAATGGTGAATGGTGTTATTAACTGAAAACTGGATCAATGTTTTAGATAACTGCTTCTGGTAAAATTTCCGACTGTCTCGTCAACCTTAATGCAGTCATTCTTCGGAAGAATCATATTGATATGGACATATAAATCATTAAGACGTTTGCATTTTTTTACATTTTTTTTTGTTATATAACTTTTTTTTTATCAACTATTCTTTTGTGGAAGATGGTTAATAAACGTTGAAACGCGTAAAGATAATTTATGCGGAATCAAACAAAAAAATAATGCATCAGAAGGATGGGAATGGGAAGATTCAAGAGTAAGATCTTTGAACATACATATACATAAGTCAGTCGCTTTTAAGTCACTGTCTGTAAATTACCTCTTGATATTATCAGCATATTAACCTGATATCATGAACTCGGTGAGTTATATTTATTTATTTCATTATTTGTTTGTTTAATTGATGGTTAGCGTTTGTAATCGTGATCATGTGAAATCTTACAAAATATGACAAAATTGTCCTCTAAGAGACTTCTGAAAATTTGCCGACTTAACAACTTTGAAAAATACCATAAAATATATATGTTAGAAAAATAAGATTTTGTGTACTGTATATCATATTTAATTTTTTAAAAATTTATTTATCGACGTTATGTGAGTTTGTAAACTTTATTTATGAGGCTCCAGGTAACAACTTAAAGTTCTCTAAAAGTCCTTTTTGTGGATTCTTCTAATCTCTAGACTAGTTCAAATCAACATTTTCCAGTCTATAAAATATGAAAAATTATAGTATTAATAATAATTTTCGAAAGGTGATTATTTGCCTACACTATAAAATGGTGGTCAGGGAAAGTCGAAATATGAATACTAAATTGCGGAACATTTCGTTAAAATGTCAAATACTTTTCAAACCTATCGTTAAAATGTCGAATACTTTTCAAACCTATAAAAATAACATTGTATTTTTATGCGTTTGGAACAGCGTGATACTGGAGAAAGTAAGACAGAATCTAAATCATAACGCTTGAATTACATTAATGTCATTACGTCTATTTTGCCAGATACTTTCTAATAGCAACGTCATTGAAAGCTTTCAAAATGATTTGCAAATTTATTAATTCGTCAGCCCATGTGGATTTTGGGTCAATATTTGAACGTTTCTAATTAACGTTTCCACAAAGATGCTGGAGCTACTTTAATTTTTGTTGCCATAGAAACCGTATACTTTCCCAATGTTCGTTTATGTTTGTTATTTTATTGTGTCCTGGCTGTGTAGGGAAGTCTTGTATTCTCTCTGCAAGAAAACAGAAAATCGTATTAAACCACTCAGAAGTGTAAAATATGTAAACATCCATGTGCTTGTCTTCTTATCCAGGTAACTTTGTGGATTTTGGTCCAATCAGCGTATGATATTTCTTATCAAGATCTACACCGAGTTGATAATGGCCCGCCTTGGGTCGTGTTTCAGCAAAGCGCTCTATACTCAGTCGGTGTATTGCCTCTACTGGTAACATAACACGGCGTTGTGCAGCCCATAGTTTAACAGTATAGTATAGCCCTCGCTAGGGGTAAGACTGAATGTATATGACTTACGTGGATGTATGTTAGCACACTGAAGGATATACCTACACAGTACAGAATAGTCATGTGGTCGTGGTTAAATACTCTGTCCGTCTGTCTTTTGGGATGTGTATTAACGGCTACCCTTACAGGTAGGTGGCGTTTTCATTGACTTCTACATTAATAGGCACTCTTGTATTGTGTTTTTTTTCTCTTAAAAGCCACGTTTTCTGGTTGAGCAGAACAACTAAATAGAGGGGTCCGTTTCCTATGTATACATCTGTGTGCTAATATACAGCGTACAAAAGGGTTACACTGTTTGTCCACACGCCCCTTAAATAACAAGGGTTTTTAATATCAAAGACTTCTCGAGAGCCGTCACAATGAGCGGATAGGGTACCTACAGTTTAACTAGGCTTACGTTTTCTTTTGGTATTAATATCGGTAACGTGAATGGCACATTTTTCACGGTAAATTGTGTTTATTTCATTGTAACATCATCGCACTTGTGACAGAAATAAAAATATGAGGTTTTAACTCATCTTTGTCACTGATATAATTACTTCGAGCTCCAGAAAATACCAAAATTTTATGACATTACTTTTTCCACACATCACTTAGATTTTAATTATATTTAAAAGTTTTCGTTTTAAAACATAATGTTTAGAGTTAATTGAAAAGAAAAATTTAACATTCTGTAACATCAATAATAATATATCTCATTTAAGTTTGCAAAAACAGATTGTCGTAATATTATAGCTATTTACAGTCTATTAAAATTACTACGTCTCAGTCGGTACCATATATTTGCCTGAGCAGAGAGTACATTTTTTCCCCTTTAAACTGGAAGGTTTCTTTTTGTTTTTCATGCATAAAAATAGATACTTATTTGAAATAAGTGTATATTTATAAGATGCAAAAAATGTCATTACACCGCTTGTACCTACTACAGTTTAATAATAACGAAAATATAATAGACTCTTCTTACACACACAAATATATATATATATATATATATATATATATATATATATATATATATATATATATATATATATATATATATATATATATATATATATATATCTGATGATTTTAGACCAAGGTAATTTTTACAACAGCAAGCTCGACGAAAAAGTTCAGTTCTGTTGATGATTAGGACGATCCTATTAGAATCTCTCTCTCTCTCTCTCTCTCTCTCTCTCTCTCTCTCTCTCTCTCTCTCTCTCTCTCTCTCTCTCTCTCATAACAGACGACAGTCCTAAGTTGAGAAAAAAATAGGTGACTATTTTATTACTGGAAACCGTGGCATTTTGAGGCATTACAAGAATTTACCTGTTTGCTCTACTGTGTCCCTATCTGGAGAAATGACAACACTCCTAACTTTTGTGACCCCACTCTTTAGATTACTTCTGTTAAATCACTTGCTGACAGCAGCCTTACTGAGGAACGCGAATGCATCCAGAGGGAGTTGTCAACGTTTGCTATCTCATTGGTAACATATAGACCTCGAAATGTTCAGAGACGGTTTATCAATCAACAACGAAATATCCTCAGACTAAAAATTATTACGATTTTGTTTTAGAAATATGTTCTCCCTCCTGAATATTTGCCATTGTTACAATAGCCAAGCTGCTTAACCCGAGTCACTCAGTGTCTGATTTATTTATTTATTTTATTTTATAAATGCTATCGCAAAGATTTGGTATTGATTAAGTGCTATAATATCCAGCAGTCTTCCCGCAGATTATTTTAGATGCTTTTGATCAACTGTTGATTATTAGCGTATATAATATGCGCTGTTTTTCCAAATATATTTCTGCAAATGAGGAAATATATTTATTTTACTATCCAATTTTACGTGCCTCGATAATATTCCTCCAGTACATATGTGCAAATTATGAACTATTACGCCATGCAATGCCTGCTTGATGCAAATCGAAATTGAGTCCGTCAATATTTTCTAATCATGCCAACTGAAGCGGCTCCTAATAAATTGGTACGTGTTATTCTTGATGCCCCCGTATCGATCGAAGATTGTCAGCATTGACTGCTGATGAGTTAAACCGAATCGGAAGAACTGTCTGCTATAATTACTTACGTCAAGTAAGAATACCGATGGAGGCCATTTGTTTTTTTAAACTTAGATCAAGCTTGCTTGCCATTATAATTTCTCAGATGCAAATTATACTTCACTTAAACTGGTTACTAGTTTCTTGATGCTCCGACAAGTCTTTTTGGGCAATCGTCTTCCCGGTTTTTCTAATGTCACCCTGAAAACATGTCAACCTTTTCGGCGTTTTCTCTCTTTAAGTCCATCATATCGTTAATATCGTTGTAAAAGTAAACATTTACAACGGCCAGACCAGCATAATCCCCGTTTTTATGGACCACAATGATTGTTTTTTAAAATATAAAGGAGAGAAGGCAATTTGTTTCGTCCGCGCACTCCATTACAACAAATGGGACTTGTACAATTCATTACAAATTTTTCATTAATTTTTTGTGTGGTACCAGTTTGTTTTGTTCTGTTGCTGGATTTAAACCATGGGACTTGTACAATTCATTACAAAGGTTTCATTATTTTTTGTGTGGTACCAGTTTTTTTTGTTCTGTTGCTGGATTTAAACCACCAATTTAAAGACCCAGCGAAATCTTCTTTTATTTATTTTATTGTTGTAGTTGATGAAAACGATATGAACCCCGTTCCCGATGTACGATTTAAAGTGAAGCTGAAGATGAATATCTTTCAAAACGAAGAAAATGTATGATGACGAAAATAAACGATTTATCAAACACCTAATAGTATTATCCAACACCATGACTAATTCTTCACGATGTAGATGGGTGGGTGGGTAATTTCCTAATTACTGTATCTATTCTTGTCTAAAGCCAAATATTCACTGATGTTGGTTGGAAATTTGAGACTTTTTTATTATTCATTTTGCTTGCAGAATGTATCATCATTGGTTTGAAGATACCGGTATACCATGCTTCATCCGAATGAAATTCAGTGGCTAACGCTGTTCAAGTGTTATACACATGGTTTTAATTTATTATGCTAACAGTAGGCGTCATCACAAACTGTCCCATTAATTATCTACCTTGTAATGTTCTGATTTATACCACCTACCACAAATCGTCGATATGAAATTAATGACCGTTAATATACGACATCAAAATATTACACACGTATACAGTATGTATCAGAACAAAATTTTTAATGCAAATTAACAATCTATTTTTCCTAATTATTCAAAATGTTAAACAATATAAAATGTAATATAATTTATAATTATTACCATGTGAACTTAAGGAAAAAGATTTGCTTCAAAATGGTTTTATTATTTAGCCCCATGATGTTTTTGTGTGTTCAATTTGAATGGTCACTTGAGCTATTATTTTTCGGAATATGCCCTATATTTAAGTATTTAAAGGCAAAAGTCATATACCATGAAGAAAATTTGATTTATGTAAAAGCAAGGAGAAAATGTTTTATTATTTTACGTATGCTGGAAATGCTGTCTTATTTTATTCATGGCTATTTATTAGGCAAACGGCTATTGACCAAAATAAAGCTTGCAAACGTGTTTAATATATTGACGTGGCAGAAGTTGTATAAATATATTAAGAAACATATACAGTTTACTTTTTGTCCATAATTAATCTTTAAGATTTATAACCTTTTTGGAGATTTACCTTCAGTTTTATTTATTTGCCCTCTATGTGATCTTAAATTAAAAAATAATTATTCAAAATAATGCATATTTATGATTAATAAGTAAGAATGTTTAGGGTTCCCGGGTGGTGAAGTGGACTAATGCACCCGCCTTTTTAGATCATTAGCAACTTACCCCTGCCCCCGTGGGTTCGAGTTTCGGCTCAGTCAGCGCGGATATGTGAGAAAGCTTGCCAATAGCATCCAGTGGGTGGGAAGTTCTTCCCAGGATTCTTCCCCCACCAAGTATACTAGACGTCGTGCATAGCCTGTCGTGTGCTGAAAAGTGGCAATAAACCCACGAAACAAAGAATGATAAGTTATGTATAAATGCGATTACAATCAGTCTTATGAAACAATTGCTTCCTGTTAGGAGGAGGAGGAAGCTGCCTTGAAAAAATCGGCGTCGATATAACGGTGCATTTTTGATAAGGGTCTCCTCATAATACGATCAGAACCTCTCAACTCCGACACTGCAGCAAAATTTTGCACACTGCGACTTAAAATCCGCTCAGTAGCAATGCACTAGACATGAATGCATTTTTGTGTGCATTGGATAAAAATCTATCTTTAACTATACATTACAAACAGAATTAAAAGTGAAAACGAACAGTCAAGTTTGATTCAGTGCATTGAAGAATATCGATACACGAATATTAGTGAAAATAGAAATAGTTATAATCTGGGTGTGTGATAATTATTAATGATTAATGATTTCCGAACACGATGATCAACCAAGTAAAACAAAAAGGGTGCGTAATAACCACACAAAACTGCACATGTGCTTTGTTTTGAGTCGGTGCAAAGAGTAAGTTTGAGATGGTGTATAAATACGTCGAGGACGTTAAGACCACACATATTCATAGGTCATATCAAACGAAATTTTTACCATGACTTATAACAAAACACGAACGTTGTTTTATTACATGCCCCTTCTGTTACGCATTCAGTATATCATTTAAGCATACTGTATTATGGAATTCAAAACTGTTTGAGTATTGAAGTGTTCAATTATGTGACGGTATTGGATCCCCTTATAAAGTTTATTGAGCGATAAAGAATTAATGATTTATAATAACTGTCGAACGCCAGTTCAACCCTATAAGATCTATTATAATAACAAAACAGTATTTGGTAGAAATATAATTTTCCATGTGGATGATATATTAATGCATAGATGTGATCCAGTTTTAATTGTGGTGCAAGCGACATGATTTTTCAGATCTTACAGTTTTACATTTATACTTCCATGAAAGGAATTATGTACATTTCATTTTAGTGCTTCCTTTGGTTGGCATTTAAATATTTACTATTAAAATTAAAACGCAAATAAACAACTTATCAGGCCCGACTTTAACGTTTGTGAGGACAAGGGCACCACGCTGGCAGCGGTTCCCGGTTGGCGGCAGTAAGCGCGGAGCCACAGGCAACAACCTTATACTCCTTGCCCTAAGGTCCGTCCTGCAAATCTTATCTTCAGGAGGACAACATCATCCTGTTGTACAAAAACAGATTGAGGTGTTAGTTTAGAAAAAACAGTAAGTAATTATGTTATGTATTGTCAAACTAGTAAACTAGTGTTGTATTGTTTCCGTAACGAAATTTTCCGATAACAGCATTACATGAATCTTTCAACTAATATTTTTCAATACGTAATATATACATTTATTTATCATTAAAAGATCATTATACAAGAAGTGGAAATGACCGTTTAGGAGCAGGGCTGGTCGTGCTAGAGCCCAGTTTCTCTTCAGTTAGATTGTTACGATTATACCAGATAAACATTTAAAATGCTGGAGTTTTAGGACCCCATGGAGGGTAGAAGGAGGTACCGTCCCACACACCCCTTACCTACTTCTTTACGCTTTTTCTAAATAATATATCCGGATCGTAACCTCCTCTGTATATGGCTCGCTTCATCTGGCAAAATGTCATCTCAGCTCAGCAAATCTATATTTGTTTTGGAGAAAACCCCACACAAGAATAGAATATCAAACATCTATTACGTCATTATAGTCTCTAGAACTGTAATTAAGTGATTTGATTAACAAAACATGACTAAATCTGTTTTATCTCTCGGTTTAAGAAACAAAATATTAATAAACCTTTCGGCAAAACAAAGCATTATAGGTTCTTTTTTGTGCATAGGACGTGTTTCTTAAGTAATTTTCCATATAACACGGATCAGCCATTTTACTCTAAGACCTTTTACTCTCAGTAAGTTTTGTAATTACGTGTATAATATTCTAAAATCTGGATTTAACACTAGATCAGGGTGAATACCCAATGATGGTACTGTCAAATCGTTGTTTTGAAGCCATAGTTTTGTTTTTGCATTTATAACAATCGGAAATATAATGAAAGGTGCTAAATTATGAAATGGGTAATACAGTAGGACACACACATCTAATTATCATCTTGTCACACACATACGCACGCACACATACACACACATAGACACACACACACACACACACATATATATATATATATATATATATATATATATATATATGTGTACGGCAGATGGCAAAATACTAAAATATCGGATTAAATGAATCTATATTCATCAGATGGATTATCGTTACTGCAACTATCTTGCACGCTTGGCATAAGCATAACAAGTGTTTTCATCAACAGCAAAAGGGGTTAATGCACGTTTCATCGCCCGAGGCTTGTTACAGTAATGCTGATGCTAATTGCATCCCACTTCTGACACCAACTTAAACCAGACGATTCTGGGGAAGCAGCAACAACAACAGCACGCGATGCATTGGTCGGGTTTCTGACGCTGAGCGCTTTAGTTTAACGAATTTTTATGCAAACTCACATCTCTATTTAAACAATATCCACAGAATTTGCCATGGGCAATATCCACAGGTGAATCGGCAAAAGCCTACGACGTGCCATAACGGTCTTTCTTTTCTATGAAGCTTAAAGTCATCAAAGTGTACATTTAACTCAGATTTGGTCTAGCCATCAAGAGGGAGGGGAAATTTGGATGCATATATTAACCTAAACGAATGCAGTCTGTTGCTTGAACTGAACATCTTACAGTCTCACGAATGAGAAAATATATTAGGTGAAGAAAAGTATGTTATTAAAGCAATAAGCTGCAGTACTGTATTATATTGTTATATTGCATAGATTATTAACAAGTTCCCATCAACATCATCTTTGCATAGTTAATATTAATCTACAACTCGGCAGATAAAAGCTTGCGAGTTGAAAAATAATCTTTGTTTTGCATTTGTATCAAATTCTGTCATTTTATCCAGAAATTCAATATGTAGTGTCTGTTTGATTAATAGCCCTTTCTCACAAAACAATATTTTAATCAACTTATACAAAAGGCCTTCCAGCAATAAATGATTTAAATTCATATATCAGCAGATGGAGCTAAGTCCATGACAGGTAACACTGTAACATATTTAGGGTAGCGCCGTATTTGATCATTTTAGACAGATGCATAATCATAGAGAATATCTCGAGACAAGGGTCGATTTAAATAGTTTACATCTAATGACGTTTACACGTTATGATTTTGACGCGTGCTTTGCTCAGCTTGGCTCCAGACTGACTGAAACGTATTAATTTCGTAGTGTTTTCGCTTTTTCAATCAAACACACATGTTGCATGTAAACTATTTCTTTAATGGCAGTCAATGAGCTTTCTGGAGACTACTGAAGGAAACCATAAACTTTCTAAACTTAGACCGTTATTATATTAATATGTCCGCTTTTGTATAATCTTCTTACACTTTGCGATGCATCTATGCAAGATTTGATATTACCGATGTCTCGTATAATTTGTTTTCAGTTATACATTTGTGTCAATTTGGAGATTTTGATTGAATTAACTCTATTCTAACAAACATTTTACTGCAATACAAGTCAACAAAGGGCAACATGAAAGTATACCACGAACACTGATAACGTATGCAACTGTCTTACGCTGGCTACTGTCTTCAAAAGCGTTTTAAGACTACAAAGAAGACTTCGGCCTCATTGACTGGTCACCAGTCCTACCAGTATTTGACTAATATAAAATTTGCTTAGTCACAATTCCCATTCCACTACAATTATCCTTCCTTATAAATAATACCCGAACATGAAACAATGAATGAAAAGTAAAGGCAATGAAAGTATGTGTGCAAAGAGCAAGAGTTCAATCTGGTGGTATGTTTTTTTTTTTTTTTTTTTAAAAATACGCATCAGAACGTATTAGAACGTATTATTACCAAGAAAACAGTCGAAGAGTTTGAACCGCATGATTTTTAAAGCAACCGAAACACCTCGGACCGTTCTGTGTAATGTTGTACTATGTTCTTGTGTGTTCTATAGTTTAGTATTACTGTTATTTTTGAGTGAAAAGACTAATTAATTTACTGAAAACAGATATTCGTCATCATTGGAGGCTCAGTCTCGGAAGACAATGCGAGTAAGCAGCCAATGATAATGGGTGACAATAATGATTAATATACTGAAAAGAAAGATATTAAAGCACAGGATTATAAGGATATTTTCTTAAGTTCCGTATGTGGTTTTAAAATCAATACCAATATCTTTAGACATCTCTATTTTAAACGACGCCTATAAATTTGCTGTACCTTAAAAGACAAAATAATTCGGGGCACTTGTGATTTCTTTAACCAGTCCTCGTTTTGGAAAATTATTATACGATGTCAACAACTTTTGGACACCTTTGTTTTAACAATGACTATTAATTTACTGTATATTAAAGCTGAAAGAATTCGGGGCATTGGTGATTTTTCTCTAACCATTGCCTTCGTCTTGGAAAATCTTCAACATGCAAAGTGAAACAGTAGCGTGTTGTTTTCTTTTTTAATTCAAGGCTGCAAAATGTAAACGTATGCAGTTATCCAAATCACTTCAGTCAAAGTAGAATTTTCAGTTTGATTCAAGTCATCGATTTTATAAGGTTTTGAAAACAATTATATGCAAAATGATTACATTATTCAAGATTTGATATGGAAATATTTTTCGAATTTGCCAAACAAAATGTAATATAGCAGCAGTCGGTCATAAACAGACATTGTAAGCAAGCTGATCTCAGTGTGATTTCACTGTATTTTTAGATCGAATTCTTCTATCGAGAGAAAAATAAAACATCTTAGTTGCTGTGCCACTTTAGTTTTGAAACATGCCAACAAGTATCTTATAGTTTAACCAGTTTTTAATTCACGTTTCCAGTTATACATATAGGTAACCAAAGTGATGAAAACGAACGTCTCATTGTTTGTTAAGCTGCAGGTAAGAAAAAATAAATCTCATTCTGTCTTAATCCACTCCATTGCACTGCATATTCTGTCTTCTGTAGATGATAATGGTTTACGTATGAAAAATCCATCCCTCTTACAAACATTTATATGGTGAATTCAGCATTTAGTTATGATTAAAAATGTTCTCAATATATTCTATATCAATAATTTCGATTGTATAAGTTTAAAGACAAACTGTCCGCAACGAAAAATATAGTGTTCCTCAGATTCAGCTTACGTGTTCCATCATGAATTATCTCAATTCGTCAAATAGTCAAAACAACAATAAAAAAATTCCCTAAAATAATACAAAACTCTAAATCACGTGACTAAATCTAAATAATCGATGTTAACTTCGAAGATCCTCTGGTTGTACATTAATTCTGAATTTTCATTTACGTAACATCAGAAGAATTCGCTAAGATTATTTGTGTAAGTAAGATGCAGTTATCATACCAGTTTCACAACATTTGTATTCTGTTTTCCAGACCGAGTACTTGCGCAGTGCAGTAATTCCATTCAATCATGTCAGCTGCACG
The DNA here is from genome assembly GCA_016746295.1 of Potamilus streckersoni. Taxonomy (NCBI): domain Eukaryota; kingdom Metazoa; phylum Mollusca; class Bivalvia; order Unionida; family Unionidae; genus Potamilus; species Potamilus streckersoni. The sequence goes on from JAEAOA010000217.1 coordinate 1,304,211, forward strand.
ATCTGTCTACATGTTAAAGTTCTGAAGAAAAAAAAAGCTATTTATGTGTTCAGATAGAGACAGGGGCCCACATAAAACGTAGCTGACATCTAAAATAAGAAAAACTTAATACACGACAAAAGTTCCGATGATTCAGCAATGTATATTTAGACCTTTAGATACTTTTCTTCTACATTAAGATTATTTGGCTTTGCTCTCATAACGCATATCGAGTTTTGTGGATTTATGTCGTGACAAAGCGTATGACTGGTAAATATTGTTCAATTGAAACTAATGCATCAGTACTTGGATGAGGAAGAACATTAATATCAGTGTTCCAAAGAATTTATATTACTCCCAAAGAACGCTAGAAAATTGGAATCGAGTGACGGATATGGTAACTTTTCTGCATGTATTGAAACTTGGCACAAACGGCATTGATTTGTGAACATTTAAGTATTTCTGAGCAAGTCTGCGTGTATTTCTCCTTCAGGTACCCAACACAATTTCAACTCTATTTCTAAGCCTATTCCCAAAACGTTGAACACTTTGTTCCGAATTCGGTTTATCGATGGTCGGGCCGATACGCCTGCCCATATCAGTATATAGTGCGTACTCTCTTATTTTACGTTAATCATCCGTACTGACCCAACCAATGTTTTCCGTGAGAAGAGGAATTAAAGGCGGCCTTGTACGTCAACAATGAAAAATATACATTAGTTCCCTTCTAAGAGTTCCCAACTCACATGTAATATAAGATAGCACCAACAAAACGACCATGTCTTTATAACAACGGTATGGATTCAAGTTATAGTTTTGATATCTTAACTTGAAATATCGCAACATGGCCGGTAATCTTTTACTATAGAACTTAAACCCACTTATTGGTAGGTGCAACCGATATAAGGTACAATATGTCATTTTTGCTGTAAAAAGTAACACCTGACTCTAAAACCATTTGTTAAAAAACTCCAAACCAAACAGTCACCAATTGTTGAATTAAATAGGTAACCACTTATGGCTGCTCATTATATACCGTCATGGCGAAACGAATTTGACCTTTGTCATCAGGGAAGTACTGGTATGGTAAAATATTCTCACTAAGATGTTATCCTTCCCCCACCCCTTATACACCGCAGAAACAAAACACAAGCTTAATTTTTTTTAGCTATTCTGGAATACAACGTGTATGATCACAATAAATGATAAATAAATAAACCTGTTTGTAGTGAAGTATGTACGTGACTGCATGTATGCTTGAGAGTTGACAGGTAGGTAGGTTGTTTGGTTGGTTAGTTGGTTGGTTCTCGAATTCAGATAGATTCTTCTATTAATAACAAATTCGTTCATATTATATACTTACGCATTAACCGTTGGAGAAGGTTTTGTGATTGCTTTACGCTAGCTATTTTTTTCTTAAAACACAAGTTATCTCCTGTACGAAAAGCGTTATCTTCGAACGATACCATTAATCCCAATTTGACGAGCTTGTTCAACATGATATCATAACGACTCTGGCTCATCACCAAAATCCTTCTATTCTGAATGGGATATTATCTAGATTACTTTCTTTGCACGTTGAATACTTTCATGCAATAAAGATTGGGTGGGTGGGGGATGCGAACCAAATTCACTGTGTATGTAGCATATGAACGAACATAATAATCAATTTTTGGAAACAATGTAATTTTTTACAGCCCGGAACAGTCAGTGTTATCCTTTTGCTGAAGGAAATTAAACACTGCTTAATGAATTATTAAATTTTGATGTGATATTTTAAATATATTATACAAAAATAAATAAATGGCATATACTGTGGCACGTTATTTGTGCAGTATATCTCGACAGCCTTCTTAAGTTTTGAGTGATTTATTTTACAATCGCAAATGCTTGTGTAAATATTTTTTAAAATTGAAATTACTAAGAATGACTTTGAAAACAGAACAGGATGTGTCATTTTGAGTTGCGCAGTGAGCCAGAATTTTTACAACATGCTATATGACAGACCTTCATCTTGACTCACCGTTTATCATTGAAAATTGGCACCAAAATAACATTGATCTCGATACATTTCTTTGCTTCTTAAAATGTATTATCAATAAAACGATATGGTTAAAACAAAACGCAATAACAACCAACTCTTGTTTTCAATTATTTAAAATGTCTAATTCAGCTCGATTAAGCAAAATTATCTTAAAACTGTGACCCCGAAACCAAAAAGTCAAACGAGGTAGGGAAGAAACAAAAATCTCTAGCAATGCGATTTATGGTGTGAACAAGCAAGCATGGCAAACTTAAATGACGTTATCATCTTGCGCTCCCACTGTTGATATTGTTGTGGTAATTGTAAACGTTTTGACAAAATACTTTTCTCCTTTGATCTCCGCAGGCCGTTTTTCTGGAGTAAAAACCCAATTGAACAAGTCTTTTCACTGCCGCATACTGTGACGAACCTTTTGCTGCAAGGTTTTACAGCTATTTTTCTGTGGTCTTTACAACAGCATATGGGGTGTTTGTTAGGTATATGCTTAATTTAGACTGCAAAAACAACCGAGACTTCTTTGTACTCTTTAAATTGATCAGAAACGCTGAATACACATGTTTATATACATCTGTTAAACCATCCATAATGTGCTAACCGAAAGTAACACTTTTATGTACTCGGAATAAAGCGTCTGATGTTGTAATCTTCATTTCCAGCTGATTCATTTTGCCCCCCCCCCTTTTCCCCAACAGTTGCAATGTTTAGAAAAAGATGTGGCAACTTTCATCACGTAGTAAAATTGTTTCTTCTTTCATTGTATCAGATTTCTTTATCAAAGTTAAGTAACAATGGCTGAAGTTTGAAGATACTGAACTGATGTAAATGTGCAACAGTATATATGAACGCTTTGGATACCTCTGTGTTTTTTTAAGTTGGCACATTACCCGGGCATATCCAACTATTATATTATCACTGTTGAATATGTCTCAATTATTTTTCACAATTTCATCGTGCATCTTTTTGTCTTGATTTTCTTTCATTCAGCTGTAAAAAAGCAATCATATAAAACAGCTGACATGGCTATTTTAGACAGATGTGACACTTATCCAATGACCTTGTCTTGTATTTTAACTATATTAATGTAACATTTGGTATACAAATAATTCATCTTGGTCTTGTAGTGAATAAAACATGTCAAGTCTAGAGAGCTTTTTCTACCTTGTGCCTCTATTGAGATTGTTAAGCTTCATTGCGCTCATTTTTGCGCAGAATCCAGTAATGTAATTGCCTTAAAAATATTAAGGTATGTTTCGTGGTCATCAATTTTGTGAAATTACAGTGTTTGTGGATGTTTATTTAACCTTGGTCTTTTCGTAACTTCTACTGATGCTGCTGCTGCTACTACTACTACTACTACTACTGAACGTTATTTGTGGAAGGTAGCTCAGTTTGTAATATGCTAGTCTCTTTTTTGCTGCCTTCTTTTACACCCTAATCAAAAATATAATACCTATCGCATATATCTAACGGCAAAATATTTAAATATATTTCCCTTAATAAGCAAGTAAAGTTCGTGTTTGAATGTCGGGTTTTGGTTGCTGTTGCCAAGGAAAACATTCATTTCATTGTCAAGTAACGTTTTTTCTGATACATTTTTAGCATTTGGAACAATTATTTTATGGCCACTGTTTCATCAGGAAGCCGTGGCAGTTCAGTCCGTATAATGTCTGACTGGTTATTCAAGGGTAGCGGGTTTGATACCCGCCCAAACTAGACAGTCGACTGTTTTTGTTTATCCTTTGGAAATATGCTTAATTCACGTTTCTTAAGCTGATAATGTCAATAATTTGTTCAAACTACCATTAAAATAACCAATCAACCATTATTATTCGATTCGACCTTATTAAGGGATTACTTAGGACAATGACCTCAGTTCAGGATATGCAAATCAGACGAATGGAGCATGCTTCATACACAAAATTGAAATCACAGCAACAGGGTATGTACAGAAATGGCCTTAGCGTGTTAGCCTTACTTATGCACGGAAATAACATTTTCTTAACCAGCTGAATAATTTGTTCTTCAAATTCGCACATCAGTACATCACTTCAAAGGACTTCATTGTATAATAATATACAACAGCTTGGAGAGTAAGTCACCAGATTTATTTCTAGCTCATTAAGATATATATATATATATATATATATATATATATATATATATATATATATATATATATATATATATATATATATATATATATATATATATTGCTGTGTCCAATATTTTTCGTTTATCGCGAATATGTCCGACTGCATATGAATTTTTATGTTAATAATATTATTATTATTTTATGTTTATTTTTATTGCACACCGAGTTTATCTGACATGATTCATCTTTCATTAGATACGTGCATTTAATACCGCATGGGTGACACATAGCAACAGGTCACGTAAATTTAGTCACTGACAGTTTTCATGATTAATATAGATAGAAAAAAACTATATCAGTTAACAAGTTTGCTGTTTGTAGTTCGTTCCTAATTCATTTCTTGTAGGCACGTAATTTATTGCATAAATGTACACTAGAGCGTAAACTGTTAACACCATTTTTAAGATCTGTACAACTTGATGGAGAGAGAGAGAGAGAGAGAGAGAGAGAGAGAGAGAGAGAGAGAGAGAGAGAGAGAGAGAGAGAGAGAGAGAGAGAGAGAGAGAGAGAGAGAGAGAGAATCAAAATGAAATATCATAAGTTTGGAAATACAGGTTTGAATAACATGAACAAGGGCAAACATACTTTCTGACTAGGAAAAAGTAGATTGAAATGTGGTGATAAATTTGGTATCCCTACTGTGGCGATACAATGTTTCTCATACATACATATGTAAATATTTTTCTATTACATATATAAGTTCTTATATCTGTTAATGTGTATTGTCATTTTATTAAACATTTTTAGGGCAACACCCATCGACTTGCGTGGATTAGTTCCTTAGTTTTGTGTCAATGCATTTAAAGGCTACAGTGATTCCAAAACATTCAGACATTTTACAATAGCTTAAAGACAGCGACATTTTAATCTCGTACATACACTGTATAATACTTTAAACTCATGTATTTTGTGAAATTATTGACAAGAATGAAGACAATATTTTCATTTGGGAAACACATTTCTTGCGCGATTTGTACAGTGAACATTGATGAGATGGAAATATTGTAAATGTATCCTACAGATTTCAGAGAGTAACATAAAAAAACGGTTTTATTGGTTGAGAGTTTTCTGGTAAGAATCGCAGTTCTTTATTTTCCTCAATTCTGCATTCAAACCTGAACTATATGAATTTGAGTGTCCTTGGCAAGCTTGCAGTATGGTTCCTCAACAGAATCAGCATCCATATTTCGACCGAAACTTACATTATGTTTGCAATCAAAGCTCATATATCCCCGATTTCTCCATCATTTTCATACATGATTGTGATGAGAGTTAAAATTGCATCTTAAAAATGTTATCAATGTATTTAATCAAGAGTTTTCTTTCCTACAAAAATATACATAATTTGTCGTTGAGTGGACATGTGTGCGATAGGATACTCTAGGATCTCACACAATGTGGAATAGCAACAGTTCATGGACTTTCAGTCTCTGACAATTTGCATGCTTCATGTTGAATTTTTTAAAACAAGAAGATAATACTTGTAGCCACAATTTGTTTTCTGGAATTTGCTTTTTGGCAAGTTTTGATTGTGCTTCCGAATTGATTACTAGTCTAAATATCTGTTTTAAGAGCTGTTCATCCAGAAAGAAAGAAAGAAAGAAAGAAAGAAAGAAAGAAAGAAAGAAAGAAAGAAAGAAAGAAAGAAAGAAAGAAAATTAAATATGTCTATCTATGAAAGTGCAGTTTTGAACAACATGCGTAAGAGTGGATATATTTCCTAAACTGGAAAGTAAAATAGTTTTAACAGTGATATTAGTACTGTGAATTCAGATATTAGTTTGGCCCACAAACGTATTTCCATGTCTCAGGATGAAATATATCATAAAAGCATACTTGGTTTCATGTCAGACCAAAAATCATAAAATGTTTTAGAATTTCATTTATTTTTCCCACCAAGATACGTATAAGGAATAAATATTTGAACTGATTCGATTGATCCTTGATAGCTCACATGGAAACATCCCTACCCCAACCAACAACAAAAAAAAAAATCCCACCTGACCCGTAATCCAAAGTTTGCTGGTTTGATACTCGCCTAGGAAAGATCTGTTCGGTTTCCTTGATGTGTCCTTTAGAACTGCAGGTAACTACTATTTCCTCTCCATGTTATTGACAATAGTGTGTTAAAAATACTATTAATAAAATCCCCAAACAAACTGAGCAACCAATCTGCCAACCAAGAACCCAACCAACCAAACTAACATGAACTCGGCGAATGAGCCCTGGTGTAAACTTTTATGAATATTATTTTTTTTTAAAAAATATCTTTCCAGCCGAAAATTAATTGGTGGGTTTTAAACCTGATTCATGTTGCGATCATACAGTGGAATTATATAAAAACGTTACCTTAAGATACCAGAATTCTAACAAGTATATACAATGGCAACGTCTGCGTTGGTGAAACCTTGCACGATACTAGTAATTAACAATGGCTTCGTTTACCATAGAAAACATTACATAGGCATAATAGAGCAAACGGATTGCTCATGATTGATGTATAAAAAATCTACGTCCTGCGAAAAAGTGTTTTCAATCATTAAATACTTCTATTTTGTTTTCAAATTTATCCTTGAACTTTTGTTAGGTCTAAAGCTACGTGAAACGTCTTGATAGATTCTTAGAGGGGCTTATCGAAGTTAGGAGATGAGCATATGATAGACTTGGTGTTTACTCATTAAACATCGGTCTGTTTAAATTCTATCATGTTCTGTTTACATAAGTAAGTCAATCGGGTTTGCCGTCACAAAACCTGGGTTAGCCGCTTTCGTCTTTTTTTAAAACTTAATAGAATGCTTCGCATTATTGAATGGGTGTATCTCTATTTCATACACTTCTCTTCAAAAGAGGTGGAATTTTTTTAATCCAAATTGAAACAGTTTGTCTAGAGTGCAGTTATGGTTAGCTATAGAATCAATTACTACAATTTTCGATGGAGCCCAAATCTGGCCCAACTTCTACAAAACATCTTAATTAGTTTTCATGTCTAAATTAGTATTTCTTGAAATTGTATCTCATTAAAAAAAAATTGCAAATGAAAGGTAGCTTGCAACAATAATGAACTTCTGAAATATATTTTGTGGCAATCTCACTTGAGCCAAACTCAAAGACTTTTTTTATTTTATTAATGTAGAGTAGCTGTTTCATAGGTAGTAAAACTTTCAGAAGTAAAGTATGACGAAGACTTCAAGGAACCAATATATAAATATCTCTATTATGATTTGCAGGCAACCCAGTACCGGATGCTAACACTGGAGTAATAATAAAATATTTTCATTTTTCCCCTTACTTTAATCCCAAATTACTTTGATTTCCGTATAAGTAAATTTTTGAACATATTTCATTTATATTTATAAATGTGTAAATTTGGCATAATTTTCTTTGTTGTCATATAAATTGAAAGTCAGTAAATCAAAGAAAGTGTCTTCCCATTGAAATTAGTATTTCAATTTCATAAAATTCTCTTGTATCTAGTCTTACATAGTATTCTATCTAGCATTGCATACACAGTCTCATGCATAGTCTTGCATACATATATTTATATCCAGTATTGTATACACAGTCTTATATCTAGTATTCCATACATAGTTTTATATCTGGTATTGTATACAGTCTTATATCTAGTCTTGCATATATGGTTTTATATCTAGTATTGTATACGCAGTCTTGTGTCTAGTCTTGCATACAGTCTTTTATGCTGTATTGCATCATAATTTGAAGAAAAAAAAACAAACCATTTAATGTCATTCTACTGTTTACCGTTTTGGTAAAAATCATTGACATTTAAAATCCTGGCGCTGGATATGACACTGGTCCAAAACAAATTCATGCCACGAAGAAACAATCCATTCTGATAATAGCACAATCTCTAATATATTTAAAAAACAGCTATTCTAACAAGCCTAAATTTAATAGCACACGTTTTCCGTCCCGGGCGCTATTAATACAGTCGTATGTGCAGTGTAGCAGTTGGCCTCTGGAGAGATATTTTCTTTCCGCAATACAAATCTCCGTCATGATAAAGTATAATTTGACAATCAAGGAAGTTGGATGATTCCTTTCAATCTTATTGAGATCTAATTAAATGTTCATTAGGTTTTTCCCAATTACATGTACTCTCATTTGTTTCTGTCTGATATTTTGCCTTGCAGAATTAAAGATTGCTGAAAAAAAACCTTATCGATTTTCTTTTGATTTGCAAGGATGCAACACACTCTTCCATAATTTTTATTGATGATTCGATAAATACTTGGTAGATGATAGTGTTTCTAAACATTAAATAATGTAAATATATTTACAACAAAATCAGACGTTGTCCCTACTATTTGACAGTCTCATGAACCTATTTACAGCTGTGATGGCCTGCTGAGAAATAAGGACAATAGGCCCCCAAAATCTAATTTCGGTATCACTGAAGAAAGTTTTTAGAATATTCATAGAAAAATACAGTTTGTTTTCAAAATCATTTTTTTTTTAAAAAAAAAAAAAAAAGTTGCTTGAATTACCATCTGTTTAAATAAACTCCGAAATTTTCGGTACGTTTTTCAGCACGCTGTCTCTACTGCAGATTACTTATTCTTGACCGGAAGTGTTCCATGTTTCTTTTATTCAAGCAGAGACGCTCTAGAAAATTTCGTTTACCGAGCTTAAGAAAATAGTTTCATAAAGGTACGAAAGTGCTTTTGACCTAGTCTTATATTGTGTACATATTCTGGAAATTACCGCTTTATATGTTGCATCGCATCACTCTATCGAAGTTTTTATCCGAAAGGTTATGTGGAAAATCCACTTGATGATTCTAGTGCCTCTATTGTATTTGAAGTGCTTTTACTAGTACTATGTTTACTTGGTACACTGTTTAATGTCCAACGGTACACTGTTTAATGTCCAACGGTACACTATTTAATGTCCAACAGGTTGTATGAGTTGTGGGTAAATACGAAGTCCACCGATTAAAAGCTTACTATTTCGATCTAAAAAAGTTTCCAAAATCGATTAGTGGATATGCTGTTATATATATATATATATATATATATATATATATATATATATATATATATATATATATATATATATATATATATATATTATATGACTAACAACGAAAACAACGATATGTTTGTAAAACAAGATAAGAGTGAATGCAGATTATGTTCACTGCTATTCAGTTGCTTCATTAAAATATTTCTAAATGTCGTTTTTTTCATGTTTTTTTATTTTTTTTAAAAATTACAGAATGATTATCAGACACATTCGTCTTGTATTCAATGTGCCACCATCACGCACGCATGGCCAAAATCCGGAAATGATGTATTTTCCAAGAACAGTATGGCATAACGCCCTCTACATAGTGGCGGCATTTTTATTGTTAATTTATCGAAATGATTAAGGCTTTGAGGAACTCAACATGCGTTTGTGAAATCGGAGAGCTCATAAACAAGGCAGTTTTAGCACCACATCTATCAACAACGGCTATCATTTTTTGAGTTAGTTGAAAACGCTCGTAAAATCTTCGTTGAAGCTAGTGTTTTCTTGAATCTACACATCATTTAAACTGCTCTCACCCTGACCGGTAGTGCATCTCTAACTGCTACCCCCTCTCTCTCTCTCTCTCTCTCTCTCTCTCTCTCTCTCTCTCTCTCTCTCTATATATATATATATATATATATATATATATATATATATATATATATATATATATATATATATATATATATATATATATATGTCAATTTGACATCGGTATAAATCATAGTTGGAGGTTTACCGCTGTTTAAAGAAAGAAAACAAACTCTTTATCCTACAAATACTAAAACGAATGATTCGGACATAACTCTTATGTTGTGCTTGAAAACATAAAAAAAATTAAACAGAAGCTAGACGATACGAGTTTCGTGTATGAAAGAGAAAAACGTAAGCGAGACGATACTAGTTTCGTGTATAAAACATGAGAGCATAAGCGAGACGATAAAAATTTCGAGAAATCCTTGTTAGCTCAAATAGTATTTTAAAAAACAAACTTTAGCATGTACGCATTGGATAACAAGTGTTGATATCTTTGGTGATTTAATATAGCACATAGTACGCACTGAAATATAACCACCAAGGAAAAGTTCAGTCTTTTTTATTACATCATGCTAGGGTTTGGTTCTAACATCACGCCTGGAGATCTAAAGCCCATCAATCATTTCAATTTTTCTTGTGTCAGCTGTAACCTTATTGGACATTGTTGTTGTTGTTGTTGTTGTTGTTGTTGTTGTTGTTGTTGTAGGGTTTAACGCCATTTTCAGTACAAGATAGGTTATACATGGCGGCCAGTATTATTTGTGGAGGAAGAACACTGGAAAACTCCGGAAAAACCGCTGACCCACGAGAAGCTACTGGCAGGCTTTCTAACGAACCCACGTTAGCCGAGACCGAGACTCGAACCTACGCATACAGGATCGAGATGTCAGTGATCCGGAAAGGTGAGCGCTTTAAACCATTCGGCAAACTGGGGCTCCTCTTTGGACATTAAATAAGCACTTCGAAGATTAAATGTTCTGTTGTTTGTGTGATTTGCGTTTGAAGCTTCAGCCTTGTCTCTGACCTCTTTGCCATAAAAAGAAAATTGAAAGGTAAATGGTGCGGGTTATAGGGCTGTTAGATAGGTGTGGTCAGTGTCTTTTTTCTCGGGGTTGCTGAGCAATTTTCTAAATTATATTCAATACATTAGGAGGATGGCTTTCCACTTCATAAGAAGTAACAAATGCGTCTGAGCAAGTAAAATGACGGTACTTGCTTGAATTGCAAAGGTTTGCACTATTACGATAGGCAAATTTGATCAACCCCTTGTGCGGCCTATTTATGGTCAATTAAGCAAGGGTACATGCCAGACAGTGGAACTCGCTGCTGCTTCTCCTGTTGCTTTTGCGTTCAATACAATAAGAATCAAACATATTCTGTATAAAGGAACATAAATTGCACTGCTTTTAACATGCAGCCTCTTATAAAACACTTGAAAAATTATTTGACTAAGAGTTATTGCATTTGTTTTTTAAAAAATCAATCTGTGGGAGACGTGCTGTAGAGAGCAAGACAAATTAGGCTATACCTGTCTTGCTGTACAATAGGCTGGTTTTCACTCATATTTATTGAAATCAGAGTCATGCGATATAAAATGTACCTTTTGCTCAATATATAGACATCCAAAAACTTAATTGATAGTCTCCAAACACAATTAGGTGCACAGTCTGTATCGAAATGGCATGGTATACAAACAATCAGCAAGGAGAAATGTAAGGAATGAGATCCCGGCCGTGTATCAAAGCCAGGCCAATATTATAAGAACCGCAAGGCGGCGTCTTGCTTGTTAAGCCCTAGTCTCTCTCAGTGCACGGCAAATTAAGCGAATTTTGGCTCTCCGAGTTCCTTTGCAAGATCGGTACATCCAAGTTTTAATCTCCGGTAATTCTGCCCTACACACCCGTTTTGTTGAATGAACCCTTCAAAAGATTTTAAGCCACTGTCGATTATTTCATTGCAAAAACACTACGGTTTAGTTATGCGGAAAAAGTCGTACAAATTAACAATGTTATTTACTGAGAAATATTGTTCAATAAATCACCAGACTGGCTCATGTTTTTTGACCAAATGATAAGATTATTTTGGACACAGATACGGTAAACCATTTCAGCTCTTGAGATTGGCGGGAGGGGGTCCAAGCTGTGTACTTACCAAAAGCAGAAACACTGAGTGCATTAAGACACGTGACATATCACTATGGATACAAAGAAGTCTTAAGCACATTAAATCAAAGTATTAGTCCATATTAGTTACGTTTTATAGGCTTTGCAAATTATTGTTTTAGTGTTTAGTGCGAACTAAAATTTCGTGGTCAACTCGGTTGCCTGACTGCTTTAGTTTTATTAACATGAATTAGGTGTGATTTTGCTTGGATGTTATGAATAAATCATACAAGCTTGCAAACGAACTGTTTTAGTATGTATGCTGAAAAGATCACGGGACACATTAGCTTCTGAAGCGATGATTGCATTCAAAATTGTCATCTCCAATGCCATGATATTGCGTTGTTAGTATTAGTAGTGAAAACCCTGTGTAAAGCCACGGTTGCTGACATACAAGTTGCACATGAATTTATTCATTTGGAATATCTTCATCCCTTTCTGATGCGCGTCGAACAACTTCGACTCTAAGAGATACTCGAAGGTAATAAATCTTCCCAGACTGGTAAATTTTGGTTGCGTAAATCCAGATCTTTCTTCGAGGACTAAATATTTATTAAGTAGTTTAACTGTTGCAGATAATAGTCGAACATAAATTAAATACCTACACTTTTTATATGTTGTTGTTCCTGCAAATATTCAATGACAAAAAAAATCAAAAAGATGATTTTGTTACAATGGTCTAAAAATATGGCTTTCATTGCTGTTGGGGATAACAGATCATCGCGTCGTTGTGTCCTTGTTCATGCTAATATGACGGTGTTATTATTTCGAACTGCCAACTACGGACTTGACGGCTTTAAAAATAGCCGCTATATACATGCAAATTCTTTTATTAGAGCAGCAAAAGAGAGCAGGACATTCGTAGTAGAATTTATTATGAAAATATACTTTTAAACCAAAAGTCATGGCAATAGTCAAAGGCATATCATAGTTATTTTCTTTTATATAACGTTTATATAGATATAAATAAGAATTGTGCTGGATTGCACATTATCTGAGATCCATTTTGCTTTGTTAATAGTCTGATTATATTCACCCGAATATGACTGCATAATTAGGAAGAAATGAATTAAAATCAACACTATGTAATGACTGCACAACAATGATGGGCCGACTGTTTACACAACTTGGAGTGACTAAAATATACAATGAAGTTTGACATGAATATATACAATGACGAATATTTGCACAGTGTGGAATAACCATTGCACCCAGAACGTGTCTCGTTTTCTATCTGAGATATAATCATGTCTTATTTAAAAGACTGGAATTGATCTGTTTCACACACCAAATAGAGCATCGGAAATTGGATTGCATTCACATTGAAAGCATGTGTATATGGTAGATTTTGACAGGTATTAACGTGTCGTTTATAACGATGGCTGTCAGTGTTGGGGTTTGCTTGGCATTACATTTGTTCTAGAAAAGTTTAAATTTTTTACTTGGAAGAAGGTCTGAAGTGTAAAACAGAGGCATGTTATTTTCCACGTCACATTTCCAGTGTTAAAAGGACCAATTCAACAATCCTTGTCACTGCAGAGTTCATGTTTATAAGGGCTTTGTTTTGTTCAATGTCTACAGAATCGTCTAAATTTAATATACCGTCTGTTATGTTTGTTGTTTTTTTCTTTCTTATGCAGTCACTCTTTCAGATTTTTTTTTGTGGAGATGTTGTGAATCAACGAAGACAGTTACTGTTCAAAAAGAAAACAGCATTAAAGTCTAAACAAAAAATATAATTTTCTTTTTCAGTTCAATCCGTACACTTCTGTATATGATGACAGGCTCCGGATAGGTCACTTACAAAAAAACCCCATTCCATTCATTTCATTAAAATACAACTATTTCTAGAACATGAATTAGAACCAGACTGATGTTTTAGATGCCATGTCCATGTTAGTGCCTAATGTAGTAAAGACGCTTTAGGTGTATCTGAAATTACAACTGATGCACTGAATTTCATAAATGTACAAAAATGACAGACATCTTTACAGAACTTAATTAGTACATTGATACCTATAACCAAATAAAGAAAACGTACTGTAAATAATACATATTGCTTTAAACGAGAACACAATGCACTGGAGTGTCCAAATATTTCGCACCTAATAGGTTTCATTTGTTGGTCAAAAAAGATATACTTTAATTTGCAGCATTGTGATAGTACGTGTTATTTTAGAATTTAGCTGTGTATGACCATCCCATAACGATTCCATTTTGTTCAGCCGGAGACTTTATCACACTCATAGTGCTTAGAATATACCTATACGGTTTAAAACTGATCGAAAGTCGTATCTACAAGCAGAAAAAATGTTCTTGTTATAAATTACAGATCTATTTATTTACACCGGATACTAAATGTACAGTAAGCACTCTATATGGCAAGTACATCTCATCCGAGTATTCTTTTGTTTAAATACAGCCCTATCTATATCTTCAACATAGCTACTACATCTTATGTATTGCAGAAGCACAGACCTCCGTTCACGTAAACGAGCCTTGTGTTTTTAGGAGTTTTCAAAACGTCTCATAAATTGCCGCTCTCAATGATTGCTTTTGACTGAATAGCTGCGATATCTGCGGCTCATGAAGAGAGAAGAGCGCAAATAGAAGTAAAAGCACAGGGGGTTGGCGCCAAATACCGACATTAAATCTTGTACGCTAGGGTTAGCTTGATTATTTGATTATTCATCGGTACCATTGAATAGGCAATATTGAATAGGGCCATTCTCATCCCGGATTTCTATCTTTTCTGTCTTTTATTATTTTTGGGTGGGTGGGTGAGTTGGTTATTTTTTGTTGGGGGGATGGTGGTAAATCATTGATATAAGTGGTAGAAAACTGAACTGTTGTCTCTTCGAATTATATATTATATATATATATATATATATATATATATATATATATATATATATATATATATATATATATATATGCCGTTCTTAGGCATACGCACGCGAGGCACGGCCCCAAAAAACTAACTTGTATGTGTCGATTGTGTTAGCAGTTTAGAATTATATTAAGAACTATATTAACAAATTTAACAAAATGACACACATGCACATGGAAATGAAATGCAATACTCTATAAATGACACCGAGACACTGAGGCGCATTTCTGGTTACTTTTAAGGTTAGAGTTTGTGCCCAAGCTTCTTAAAACAGCTCTGAATTAATCCGTGTCTCACTAAATGCTATTATACTTTGTACGGCTCACATTTAGATCTGTGAAAAGATTTAATTTGACGAAACAATATGCGGAGCAAGATCTACACATTCAGCGAGTGTCCCTTCACTTTTGAGTGCCAAATCGTAATGATACAGCCTAATAAATACTGGATCGGTTGCAAACAAAGTCTCAAGCGTAATGAAATTGACCTAGACTATCTACAAATCCGTCTTGTCCTTATTTGAATTCTCGTTTAATTTACAAACGGAGGCACATAAAACATCTGAATTTGTTTCTCAATTCAAGCCAGACTCGAGCTTCAAACAGCGATACACAAGCATAGCATGGGTTAATATTCCACAATTGATGTTTCTGACTGGTACAACACACTGTGAGTGTTTACACATCCTCCGCGGATCGCTGACAAAAGAAACAAAGCCAGTCTGTCAGAATCCCGCTCTGGCGGAATGCTACACCTCCTTTCATCGCACTCATTACAGTCAGAGCTCTCAAATTGGAACTGGAAAAAATATCAAACAATTTCCTTCTATCTCTTCGTACTAATAAGACGTTGTGCAATTACGTGCCACCCACACTATGCAGGATAATACTAACATGTTTTCTCTTTTTTACCATGTGGATGAACAGAACGCTAAGAATAACATTAATGGAAATGTCTTTCGTTACAAGCCTGGTTCGAATTTCAAGTGTGCAGTCAATAATTATTTCTTTTATTTGCGGGTCAAAGGTTATACTTTTATATTTGATAATACTCTGATATGTGCCTTCATCACATGTATTTTGTTTCCAAAGGACGAGAAAGTGTGAACATATTGGACTTTTGTTTTATAGAAACCTCGAAATGGTTTTGACTTCATTAGCGATAGTATGAAATCAATTTGATAAGTTTGAATTAATATTAATATAAAAAATAAAATATGATGAATTATCAGAGATAAATTGAATTTTGAAAGGAAAAAGGGGCCAAGAGTGTGCATAATTCCTGGGTCATAGAGGGTGTTTGGTCTCTTTTGCACCGAAGACTGCTTCCATTAATTTTCGGAGCTCGCACCTGCTGCAATTTAGCATCCATGCATGCCATCTTACAATTCACGTATGTTGAGTCGAGGAATCAATTAAAATCATTTTTGAAGAATTTATTCATCTTGTTAGAAGTTGTTTGCTGATGTCATCAAGGCACTTAGATCTGAAAAAACCAACAACTCGATTATAACAAATAATGTACATATTCAACATATTCAACATATAGCACTTAAAGGTAAAGATGGACCAGGTAAATTGCAGTTAACGACACAATTTTGTCTCAAAATGCATCCTTTTCTCGATGTAGTTCGTGCATATCCGTGTATTTTAAGAGCATTTCTCTTGTTAGTAATGTCAAAATTAAACTGCATTTCATCAAACACTTGAAAGTCACTAAATCTTATTTGATCTCTGTCCAAACAGGTTTCATTCTCTCAAGAAAGATAAAATTGCTTTTAACATAGCCCAGTTTCTAGGTTGGGAGAGAAAAGCCTGCTCAAGCAGTGTAGGTCGAGCAAATCGCGAACAACGCCACATATTTTGTACAAGCGCACGCCTGTCTTGCCATCTCAAATGCAGAAACGAAGCCCTCTTAGGGTCTACGAAGTCTCATTGAGCGCGAGCTAAGTAAATTTGTCGGTCTCTTCTGTCTTTGATAAAATCAGTTATTTAGGAAGCATACATCAAGTATACTGAACCGTAACTATTCCAAAGCAGCTGTGCATTTGGAGATATATCTATCCACTGAGAGCAAATTAGATAGAGGAGACATCAAAGGTTGGAAGCAAGTCTTTGTGTATTATCGTCCTACTACTTCAGTGCCTTTATGAGTTCTCTCTCTCTCTCTCTCTCTCTCTCTCTCTCTCTCTCTCTCTCTCTCTCTCTCTCTCTCTCTCTCTCTCTCTCTCTCTCTCTCTCTCTTATACTGAGACTTATCCCCCATTCTTTTATTTATATATGTACACCTTAGTGCTTTTTACATTCTAATGGCATAGAAAACTCTTTTTAACGACACAAAACTTTTGCAATTGAGTCTAGATTCCATGGATTACAATGTTGAATACTTTTGTTTCCTTGGTAAAAGCTTGACCGAAAAAATGTAGGTTACTATGGCACGTGAAAATGGCACGTGAAAATAAAGCTGAATACTGAAACATATATATATATATATATATATATATATATATATATATATATATATATATATATATATATATATATATATATATATATATATATATATATAATTTGTCGAAGTCGAGTGCTTTTGTATTTGCCCATGTGTCTGCAATCATAGTAGCAGGACAAACAAGCGTATGGACGAAAAACAAATGTCAAGATTTTTCCGCTGCAAGAAGTGGTGCTATGCTAATCACTGTCACTGTTTACAAACTGTTGTAATATTCACTTACTTAACCTTATTGCAGCTGAAGCTACCAGCCAAAAATATTGCGCTGCACGTTTATGAAAGCAAAGACAGTAAAATTAAGACTAGGATAAACGTAAAGGTGTGGTAGTAGTCTTTTGCTTTTAATTGTACAGCTTACATTATGTAGTGTACCGTTGTAATATAGTAAATAGTGAATGTAGTTGATAGCCCATAATGAAGGCAGTGATTAATGAATTATGAGTTAAGTTGTGTAATACTGGTTGTTGTGGTAAAGATGTTCTTGGTACCAGTAATAATGATAATGGTGAAAAGATGAACTTTTCTGTCTGTCTGTATGTCTCTCACACACACACATACAAACACACACACACACAAACAAACACACACACACATAAAGAGTATTCGAAATCAATGTTTACCTCAGATGTCTAGAATTGATTGATAAAAGTATGCCATGAAATTCAAAGAATAATTTTCAAAATATTTTGTTTATCTTGTCTGCATGTTTGAGATAACAAGTTATAAATACTGTCGGTCACATTCATCTGCATCTATGTGTAGGTCGTCTGATCCCATTAAACTTATGTGATGTTATGGTTGTTGAAATTCGCAAGGTAATCAATGATGATTTATTTAATTATGAAGATCTAATTACAATGTTATTGCTTTTAGTGTTATATAAGTAAAGTAAAAAAGCAAACAAACAGTGGAAGTCATTGTCAACGACGATATTAATTCAAGGTGGTAGTTTATTTTTCATTATAATGAATTATCCCTTTTGACATA